>SNQJ01S0195130.1:17038-29562 GCA_010110895.2 Picea sitchensis | reverse complement strand
AGAGGAGTGCAAAGGAAGACTCCAGAGGTTCAAATTTCCTCGCTTGGTCAAGATTAGGAAGGATAGTGACCAAGATACTTTGAAAAAGGATGATTTTTATTAGTTTGGAGGACAAGTGGATGAGATCCACTCATGGAGAAACCAAGCCTTTCCTAGCCACTAGATCTGGGAAAGTAGAACATGAGGTACCACTAGAATTCCTCCGGACTTCATGAGTTCGACATATTTAATTTGATGAGTGCGCACGAGTCGGAACACCCAAAAGTTCTGGAGTCTGAAACTCATCTGGACTGTTGATTCTAGTGGACACGTTTCATCAAATCGTCGAGACCATGAGACCAGAGGTGAGGAGTTTTCAATCCCCTGAGGCTCCGAATAATGGAGTAGATGTCGGTTTTTGATCTTAAGGAGGAGACATGGAGGAAGGAGAGGAACTCCTCCACTTTGTCATTCAGGAGGAATGCGATAAAAATATATTTAGACTCCCAAAGTCCCGAATTCTTTGGAGACTTGATATTTATCCCACCATATTATCCCATGGTCCCTTGTAGAAATTCGTTGGTGCTCAGAGACCCCCAAAATTTGAATTTTTCATTCGGGAAGAAAGATACGAGACCTGTGAAATTTGTTTTGAGGGTCCAGATGGAGCCTGTGAGTTGATCCAACTCTCGAAGTCAAATGATACTAGGATGATAGGTTGCACAGGCCCTAGAGAGTGGGTGGGGAGTTTTCATGAAGAGGTATCTGAACCTAAATTGTGCTCTGTGTGAATAAGAACTTGGTACCATGCCACCAAGGAGATGCAAGGACAAACATGTAGTAAATCCAACAATGGAAGAGGAGATTAGGTGAATTCGTATGATATTGGATGCTATGGAGACGACGCATACAAGAGAACTTGAGGATGGTGACATCAGCGAGGCTGAGAGTGAAGAAGAAGAAGAAGAAGAAGCTACAGGAAAAGAAGATGTAGAAGAGCGACTATTGAGAGCTATTGTTAAAATGAGGATTTGATAAGTAATTTGGACAATTAATTTGAATATGAGGATATCGATGATTAAAAGAAAGTGAAGCACACTATGACCATACTAAAGGGATATGCAGTGCTATGGTGGGATGAATTATAGGCTGACAAAATATCCAAAGGTAAACAAAAAATCAAAAACTGGGACAGAATGGTAGCTAAATTAATAGCTAAATTGATACCCAGAGATTATCCGATAAATCTATTTAGGAAATTGCAGAACCTAAGACAGAAAGGATTTCTAGTGAAAGAGTACACTAAATAATTTTACAGTATGAACATCATAGCAGGGAATCGAGAGAACGATGAATACAAAACTACTAGGTATATAAATGGCATGAGGTATGATATTCAAGATGAAATCAGTATGATGACAATAAGAATTATAGAGGACGATTATCGTATGGCACTGAAAGAGGAGGAAACATTTTCCAGGAAGAAAAGGCAGTGAAACAGAGGGAAAACTCCAAACAAAGGAAGAGGAATTGCCCGAGAAAAGTTCCAGAAACTCAGAGCTGAAGTTGAAAAGTATCACAGCCAGACTGAAAGAAGAGGAATTTCTAGAGAGGGACACTATGGTGGAAGAAACTCTTTTTCTCAAGGAAGAGGAAGAGGGAGAGGAGGAGAAGTGAAATTTTATTCCTGTGGAAAGACAATGCATATGTCTTGGGATTGTCCTGAGAAAAGCAAGAATGCAGAAGGTGGAGAAACTCAATTTTTTGAAGCACAGAAGAAGAATGTGGAGGCAGAAACAAAATAAGAATGGAGATCACTCATGATGAGGAAAGTTCTCATAAAATTAGAGAAAGAATAAAAAGAGCCAGTTTAGAGAAACAATTTGTTCAGGACTTCTTACAATACTAAACACAAGGTATGAAAAGTGATTATAGACAGTGGGAGAACTGATAATCTGATATCCATATAAATGGTGGAAAATATGGAGCTGGAGACAACTACACATCCAAACCCGTACAAAGTATCGTGGTTGAAAAATGGACACCAAGTCATGGTAAGTTGACAATGAAATGTTGAGTTTAAAATAGGTGGTTATGAGGATGAGATTCTATGTGATGTCATACCTATGGAAATTTTCCATGTTTTGTTGGGAAGACTATGAAAATATGATAGAAATKTCATACATGATGGAAGGAAAAGTACTTACACCCTTGAGAAGAATGGTTGTAAGAATATGTTGTTGCCAATACAAGATAAGGGAGTGAAGGAAGAGGCTAGTCCTAGCATACTTCTCGTGAGTGGGAAGTATCTCTTAAACGAAGTCAAGAAGTAAAAGGAGATGCAATTTGTTGTGGTGAGGAAGCCCAAAGTCATCCTTATGGACACTTCTATGGATGATCTTCCTATAGAAATTTAGGAATTTTTGGATGAGTTTGTTGATATCATGGTGGATGAATTACCTCATTCTTTACTGGCCATCAAGAGTATCAGTCACCACATTGACCATATTCCAGGAGTGAGTTTGAAAAATAAAGAAGCATATAGGTTGACACCTCAATAGAATGAAGAGGTCAAGAATCAAGTCCAAGATTTTTTGGATAAAGGTTTGGTCATAGAAAGCTTGAGTCCATGCACAGTACCAACTGTGTTAAGTCCAAAGAAAGATGGAGGGTGGAGAATGTGCACAGATTCTAGAGACATAAACAAGATAACCATCAGGTACATATTTTCTTTACCCAAAATGGATGATTTGATGGACGTCTTCAGTGGAGAAAATTATTTTTCCAATATAGACTTGAAGAGTTGCTATCATCAGATAATAATGAGAGAAGGAGATGAATGGAAGACAACATTCAATACAAATGTTCAGGATTGTATGAATGTCTTGTTATGTCGTTTGTCTTAGCAAATGCCCCGAGTAAATTCATGATATTAATGAATAAATTACTCAAGGATTTCATTGGTAAGTTTGTAATTGTGTATGTAGATGACATTTTAGTTTTCAATAAGATTGAAGGAGAACATTCGAGGCACTTGAGACTGGTGTTGAGGAGGTTGTAGCAGGAGAAGCTGCTGATAAATTTGAAGAAATGTTCTTTCATGAAGATAGAACTCATATACTTGGGTTTTGTGATCTCTTAAAATGAGTCGAAGATGGATTCAAAGAAGGTGAGGGAAATTAGAGAATGGCCTTCTCCAAGAAGTGTATTTGAGGTAAGAAGTTTTCATGGGTTAGAAAGTTATTATAGGAAATTCATCAAGAATTTTAGTAGAATTTGTGCAGCCATACTAGACACCATAAAGAAAAAGAACTGATATTTTAATTTCACAGAGTAAGATGAGAAAGTATTTAAAGTGTTAAAAGACAAGATAACATACCAAACTATTCTAGTTTCTGAGCGATTTTGGGAAGACATTTCAGGTGAGATGTGATGCAAGTGGAGTAGTTGTTGGTGTAGTCTTGAGCTAAGACAATGCCTGTTGCTTGTTTTAGTGAAAAGTTGAATGAAACTAATATGAAGTACTCAACGCATGATAAGGAGTTTTATGTTGTGATACAAGATCTACAAAAATGGATTATTACCTTATTCTGAAGGAGTTTGTCTTGTACAACGACAATCGGGATTTATAGTTCATAATTAGACAAGAGAGGTTGAACCAAGGACATGATAAATGGATAGAATTCATGCATAATTTTAATTTTGTGATTAAGAACAATAGTGGTAGTGCTAACAAAGTTGTTGATGCTTTAAGAAGGAGATGTATGATTATGGAGGAATTTCAAGTGGACACCATAGGGTTTTAACACCTTAAGGGGGTGTATCATGAAGATCTAGATTTCAAGGACGCTCCCAAAGCATGTGAAAACCATTTTCTAAGGGAAAGAAGTCAGTGGATGTAATATTTGATCCAAGATGGTCTGGTTTTCAAGGAAATCCCATTATGTATTCTGAAATGCTCAATGGGAGACAACCTGTTGAAAGAAAAACATAGTGGGGGATTGGATGGACACTTTGTCCATGCTAAGAATTATGCACAACTAATTTCTTCATACCATTGGCTAGGTATGAGGCTTGACATGAAGAAATTCATGGAAAAATGTAGATTTTTATAGTATGCAAAGGGGAAACAACCAAACACGGGTATAAATCATCCATTGCCTATTCCAGATAGGCTGTGGGATGCCATAAGGATGGATTGTGTGTTGGGATTGCCAAGAACCTAGAGGGGAACTGATTCCATATTTGTAGTGGTTGACAGGTTCTTAAAGATTGCACATTTCATACCATGGTAGGAAACCAAAGATGCTACTCACATAGCCAATTTGTTTTTCAAGGAGGTTGTGAGATTACATGGCTTGCCTAGAACTATAGTCTTAGTTAGAGATACCAAATTTGTGGGACACTTTTGTAGAACTCCATGGAAGAAGCTGGGGAAATACTTTTCCTTGAGTTCATCATATCACCCTCATACAAACAAACATACTGAGGTGGTAAATTGGAGCTTAGGAAATTTGCTGATGAGTTTGGTCACTAAACATCATAGTCAGTGGGATCAAATTATGCACCAGGTAGAGTTTTCTTATAATGATTGAGTGAAAAGAAGCACTAGAAAAATTCCATTTTAGATAGTTTCTGGGATGAATCTGAGAGGAATTTGAGAATTAATAAATTTAGGACATGATGAGTTCCAAAGTGCAGGAGAAGAAAACTTTGTTGCGGAGATACATAAACTACATGATCAGATAAAGGGACAATTACAATATAGCAACTAGAAGTATAAGAGATGCATTGATCAGAGAAGAAGAGAGGTTCATTTAATGGTTGGATATCAAGTTTATGAGATATGATGAAGGAAAGGTCCCCAAGGGGAGAATATAACAAATTAAAGATGAAGAATATAAGACCTTGTAAAATCCTCATAAAATTTGTTGCCAATGCTTATGAAATTGAGCTGCCAGAAAATGTTGGAATATCACCAATATTCAGTGTTGTAGACCTGTACCCTTACATGATTGTTGTGAGTGGGAAATCCCCTTACGGACTAGAAAATAGGGTTATATTATGCATGCAGATATGACCAAAAGAAACCTACTTTCTACCTTCGTCCCGAGACCTAATCCCCATTTATTTTCAGTGAATACATGGTTAGACTAACATACCTTGTTCCGGGCGTTCGATGTCGATCCTTCTTCATTCTTGATCACTTGTTAACAACTCTCCTCCTAAGGCTGATCTGCATACAAAACAAGCAACAAACTACACATGCATTTTACCTACAGAGTAATGGGTTAGAGATTCAAACATATATTTAATAAACTATGAAGAACTCATAAAGTGGGGTGGGAAAAACATTTCTTTATTACTTTTAATGAATCAACTTACAATGTTGAGACCATCCACCGCTCCGCGAAGATGATCGTAGGCTCCTCTTCAAATGTCCTCCAACTTATTTTCTTTGTATCTCTCCTTGCACAAGGATGACTAAAGGGTTGGGACAATGAGAATGTGCAATTGGGCAGAGTTTCTTTACTATTATTCTCCTCCTCCAAATGGGACCCCTAACCCTTCTTTTATAGGCTAGAAGAAGCTAGGTATTTGGACAAACCCTCAACCATGCATGGCCGGGAGTTTCAGTTAACTCACACAAAGTTGTGTGTTCTGTTGGAAACTTTCCTTTTTTCGTGCTTTTGTAGGTACACGCGGGCTGTTTTAGGTCAGCTAGCGTGCAGTAATGGAGTAGGGCACATGGGCCCTTATAAAAGTGGTTTTTTAAAGAGTTGCTCAACAGTGTTTTGGAAAATAAGGAATCTAAGATGGCTTGATGCCAGATAAGAATGTATGGTGCAAATTAGGGTTATAACAGATCCCCCTAATGTGTGAGGTCAGATGAGCATCTGATGGCCGAAATACATTACCAATATTTACCGATGTGTCGAACAGGTGAGCCCAGGGGCCAGGAACTGGGAGGCACCATCTGCAAAATAACAAATGTCTCATCGAGGCAGGCATACCCATGCTCGGGATAAAATAGAATCATGGCTACCAATCAAATACACTGTAGATCCATGTCAAATTACTATATAAAGTGTAGCCATGAACAATACACATCGTAGCTACATCTCGAAATCAAAAAAGATATACATATAGAGTATCCATCTTCGTAGAAGCTGATAAGGCTTGATGGCTGGATATGAGGTCTTCAAAGCTTAAGAAACAACTTAAAAATATTCAAAACTCAAGGTAGGAGTGTAATATGAGTGTACGACTACACTACCCAGAGGTATTCGACGACTCGTTGGTCATGGACAAGATAATCTTGATGATCAGATTGAAGGCTTCATTGATTTCGAACAAGGACTTGATTGGACATTCAGGATGGATGGGTATGAGGGCAAAAGACAAACTACAGAGGGGTCGACTCAGGATTGGTGACAAAATTACCTTGGACAACAACACGACAAATGATGAGACTCAGGCATCATGGTATTAACATAAGTTTACGAGGCAGGAGGTAATGCAAACTCTCCATATGTTTGGAAGAATAACCAAATGGAGGAGGACACAGCTCTATGTAGCGAGAAAATATTCCGAAGGTCATATTAAATCCCAGGGTTTGATGAACAAACAGACAGATTTGCTTTATCAAAGGGCGACTCATTATGCTACCAATAAAGAAAATACTTTTCCCTTCCTCTTTTTGGGGTATATTTGATTTTTTTGTCTTTTTCAATAATTTTGGAAAAATAATAAAAGAATGTTATGTTACCAAGGATAATTGAGTGTCGCAAATATACTAGTTCCAAGCGCACGAAACACAACGATGTTCAAGGAAAATAGACATATGCAAGAAAAGGGCACTCGGGAAAAATCTTCCAGGGGCCAAAGGTGTCAAGACGCAGAGGAAAAATGCTACAGGGCTTGCGTATAAGGCATGCTTCAGATGATTTATTTGAGAGCAACATGGAGATGGCATTAGGCCAAGTACACGGGTATGCAAATGCGATTAACAAAACACACAATGGTAACGTCCTTCGATGTAAGTTTAACGATCCCAGAGAAGGTAAGCTCGACGGTTTTTCATATTTAGAGAGTCTAAAAAACCATAAAAGGAGAGTCCATTGGGGTACCTTTTTTGAAGGTAGTCTAGTCGGTTCGAAAAAGGGGTAAAATAGCACCAACAAGATGTCTATTCAAAACCATTTTAACGAGTGTGATAAGGACAAGATCACTCGGCCATTTTTTCATTTTTAAGAAGTCTGAAAAAAGCTTAACTATGGACTCTGTCAGGAATGTTATTCTGGACCAGTTTAACGAGTGTGAAAGAATAAGGTCACTCGATGCTCTTTTCAATTTTAGGGAGTCTGAAAATAGCTTAAATATGGACTCCGAGGGGGTTCCTTTTTCGTAAGTTTAGTCCCTCAGGCCCGCAAAAGGGGTAAAATTATACCTGAGGGTACTCTTCTAGAGAACTGAAGTTCCATAGAGTATACCTTTGTTCGTACAGTTGACCGTCCGGACCAAAAAATGGGTAAACTACTGTCGGACATACATGACATCAAATTTTAGTTTAATGACTGTGACAGGCCACAAGATCGCTCGAAAATCTTTTCATGTTTAGAGGGTCTGAAAAGGGCTTAAAAGAAGACCCGTAGAAGTTACTTTTCTCAGTTAATCCAGATGAGATCGAAAATCATAAATACAGTCTCGTCGGATGTTGCTTTCACACCTCAAAGTGAGCTTGAAAATCAACAAAGTTATCTCATGATTGACACTTTGTGGGTCGATGTTGGGTATCTCCTCAAGGGAGAAGTATGCTCCGACGAAAACATTGTCTACGATGCCAGGGGTTCTAGAGATATTTATTGGTACCATTTCAGTGATACTTTCCATATTACCCTCAGCATAAACATAATGAGTAGCCAAAGGATTGATAGGACAAGACCTATCTCTAGTCATAGATTCAAAGTCAAAGTGAATTTCCCTGCTTCGATTCTTCCTAACTCTGGGAGGAAGTATGATCTGTGATGAAGATCATCCCAGGGTTTGTCTGGACTAGTCATTGCTTCAATTACTTCTTCGTAAGAGGGCAAGACTAAGTCTAACGAATCGGTGTTAGCGAGAGAACCTTGAGCCCAAATAGGCTCGATAAGCGGATCAAAATCTTGTGCAGGAGTTGGATCTGGGTTGGTTGAAGATTGTTGGAATAAAGAGTACGCTACTTCAGCTGCGAACAAGGGCATGGACATGCCCAGGTGCCCTGTCCCATCCATCATGACCAATGGGGAAGGAAGTATCCACGGATCATCGAAGTAAGTCGTTTGGAATGACTAAACTTGAAAAATCTCAACCTTATGGTGATTGGATATAAACTTGATATCGCCTTGAGGGGGCGGGTAATCGAAGGTACCCATCAAAGATGGGCACAAACCAACTCCTACGTTGACTATGCCTCGTTGAGGATTATCAATCATCGGGACTGTGGATGCCCCCAATGAAGGGTCAGGTCTAGAGAAGGAAAATTGATCGATGGTCACAATTAGACCCTCATGTGGAAACAACAAGACCCAAAACACTGTAGCAATCATAGCTTGCATGGCATAAGTCCAACTCCTTCCTAACAAGAGGTTATAGTTGAGGGGTGCGTCGACTACTTCTACCTCGACACACATGGTCTTCCCTCCTAACTGCATGGGGAAAGAGGCAATGATACCATGTGGTCGGAATGAACGAATGTAAAAAATAGTGAGGAGAGTAGGTGACAGAGACAAAACGGGTTGGACAATGGCCTTCCAACATGATAATGACATAACGCATGTCGAGGCACCCTCATCAGCCACCGTGCGGAAGATATTTCGTATAAAATTTTTCATGGGATAAGCCACTACTATCTGAAACGCTATGTGGTAAGGCAGGCGAGGTTTTAAGTCGGTTGTATCCAGCATGATTGTACCCAGATAACAAGTCTTAGTAGATCCTAAAGTGGTTAACAAGGCTTTCCTCTGAGAAGGGCATCTTTGGAGGACCTCCAAAGAAAACATCACACAAGGGGTTTGTGATAAATCTTGCACCACAGAATAGTTTTGGGCGACCCTTGCGTTTGGGTTGTGAGAATATTTTTTGAACGTGCCTTTGGGGATGTGTGTCATTGTTTCACCCAACCACTTCTCAATCTGTAGAGGAAGAGATGGGATTTCAGCTTCTTTTCCCTTTTCATAAGTGCTTGGTTTACTATAGTCATGCACTCTAGTTGATATAAAAGTATCACCCTTCACCATATATAAATTCATGGATGAAGGGTTGTTCGAAGACAGAGAGGGTCCTTGGCTACCCCCTTCCATGCTTGGAGAGGCTTGGGTTAGATTTTGCCCATGTTAAAATTGATTGGTTAACACAACAGGTTGTTTCTGTGTCACAAACGTTTAGGCTTCTGTAAGCCAAGGGAATAGATGGGTCAGGTGGTCTTCCACGCACAAGTTTCATGGATACATCACCTTTCGTTTCTCAGTGTTGTCCCTGCCAGCATTATTGGTAGGTTTTTTTTCCCCCTTACCCTTCTTTCGTTGTTTTTTCTTTCCTTTAGGATGTTGGGTGGCCTTTGGATTAGTCGATTTCACTGTGTGTACATCCAATGTTTAGGTAGGGGGAGCAGCCAAAGAAGTAGTTTGGCTCGCCGCTGTGTGTTGTATAGACAACTGCTGCAATTGCTTTGTCAATTGCTCAGCGGGATTTATTTGTGCTGAACCAACAATACCATTGGCATGTGGTCCAAGTCTCTGTCTAGTTTTATTAAGTATTGAGCATGGTTCATCTGGCAAGATCTTGTATAATAAACCGGACTCAGAATATATTAGCTCAAGTTGTTGAGCTCTCATGATGGTGTATTCTTCGTAAAATACTCCTGACATCGCGACGAATATGGATAACTGTGGGACCAAAGACTTAAGGAGCCACTCGAGCAGGAATGCTGGTGGGACTAGTACCTTAATTAAACTCTTTCGGTGTCTCCATTCTCGGATGTGATCAGAGATATGGTCCGCTTTTGTTTGTGAGAAATTGGCCAGCAATTCGGTGCCAATGTCATATCTCATAGGTAACTGGAAATGGTTTAGGAAAGCCATCGCCAGTTCACCGAAGGAAGAGTATCTTGAGCGATCGAGCTCAATGTACCATTTTGTGGCACTCCCAATGAGAGTACGTTGAAACAATCGCAACTGTATAGAGTCATGTTTCATTGAGTTAGATGAGCACCAAATATGGAAGGTAGTCACATGATCTCCTGGATCTTCGTTAGGCTTGGCTTCGAACTTTGGGATGTCCGAAGGAAACTTTGTCGGCATAAGAGACAAACATGGATCGTGACAGGTAGGGTCATTCAACAACCTTGTCAAGTCTGGCAAATGCAAGGTTTCCAGGAAGGGTAGTTTGGGTTGTTTGTGATAACCGAGGAAAAAGGGGCCTATACTTTGACTGGCACCAGGTTGCCAGGAAAAGTTTGGCTATTGGCTTGGGTTCTGGTAAAAACCATGACCATGGCCAGCACAAAGATTTTGCGTGTGAGGAGACATCATCAAATGATGTCAAAAATAGGACATAGATGGTTGGGCATGCATTACATTCAAAGGACTTTGGGAAGGGTTGCCCCATGTCGGTCCCGTGGGGATAGGCATAGTACTTTGTCTGGGGTTTCATTGATTGTGGAAATAATTACCCTAGATTGACATTCTAGATGAGGGAACGGATCCATGCCAAGCATTCCAAGGCCATGATGTGGAAGAGGTTCCTGGGTGTGCCCCCTGTGCAATAATAGTACCCTGCATAGGAATAGATTGTCCGAAACTGGGATTTCCCCCAGTCGTGAAAGCAGCTGACGAGAAGGCATTGTTACCAAATGCATCGAACAAAGAAAATGGCGTCAAACCTACTGACATATTATGTGAAGGTGGTCCTTGACCTCTTGCTCCAAATAAATTATGGTGTGCAGGTGGCCCGACGGATGGCTGGTGTGTGCAACCGAGCGAAGGGGATGAAGGAGGTATATGAACTCCTCCGTAAGGGAAAGAATTAAAAGGAGTGGAAGTTCCCCTCATGTGGGATTGCAGAGGAGTGTTAGAGCTCCCTTCCCCCAGACCTAAATTCTGTGAAGTGGAGTAGGAAAATACAGGACTTGTACCTGAACTAGGCATCTCGTATGAGAACGAAGGGTCTGTCACACTTGGTGTGAAAGGGTTTGTGGCCACCACCAAAGACGGGATCGGAACACTATGCGAGGTATAGGCGGTCGAGACCATGGTGGATCAAACTAGTGATGGTGGGTTAGGAGGTGAAAACTCTCCTGTGGTGACAACCGTAGTGGTGATTGAAGAATTCCCAGAAGAAGTAATAGCATTTGTTTCCATTGATGTGTGTGAAACTGTCTGGCACTCGTAAAGGTGAAGTGGTATGATTTTGGGTGACGAGAGATCAGTGGTTGGGGTTTCAACCAGGCCAATATCTTTCAATTCAAGGTCCAAAATGGTCAATTCCTTTGGATGTTGGTCGGGCACAATTTCTTGTGACCCGGTCGCTTCAAAAGACCCTTGTTGGTCTAGCCTTCACCTTAGTGGTGGTGGGGGTGGCTCTAGTGTAATCGGCGACAGGCCTAGAAGCCTTCATGATTGCCAGAGCTCATGATCCTCCACTATGTGAGAAGATCAAAAGACACACTAGGGCATTCTATTTGTTCAAAAAACAACACACACTAAAAAAGTCCCTATAAGATAAGACATGCAAACACTAAACTAATTGGAAGAACAGTTACAAAAACCAACACTAGAGCAATTTACCGGTGCAAGTGAAACTCGAATATAGAAGCATTCTCTAGGTATACTCTACAAAGTGTGGCTCGATGTCTGTCCTAGATACCGTGGTATACCCCCGCAGTCACCTGTGTATGTTGCTAAAAAGGATAGGCAACTAGGTTGCCAGTGCACGAACAGTCACCAGGCGGGTATAGTCGAAAGTTGGGTAGACCACAACGAAGGAGGACACAACTCTATGTAGCGAGAAAAGATTCCTAAGGTCATATTAAATCCCAGGGTTTGATGAAAAAACAAACAGATGTGCTTTATCCAAGGGCGACTCATTATGTTGTCAATAAAGAAAATACTTTTCCCTTCCTCTTTTTGGGGTATATTTAATTTTTTTGTCTTTTTCAATAATTTTGGAATAAGAATAAAAGAATGTTACGTTACAAAGGAGAATCAAGTGTCGCAAACATACTAGTTCCAAGCGCACAGAACACAGGGATTTTTAGGGCAAAGAGACATATGCAAGAAAAGGACACTTGGGAAAAATCCTCCAGAGGTCAAAGGTGTCAAGATGCAGAGGAAAAATGCTATAGGGCTTGCGAATAAGGCATACTTTAGATGATTCAGTTGAGAGCAACATGGAGATGGAATTAGGCCAAAGATGCAGGTATGAAAATGCGATTAACAAAACACACAATGGTAACGTCCTTCGATGTAAGTTTAACGAGCCCAAAGAAGGTAAGCTCGACGGTTTTT
>SNQJ01S0195130.1:0-11784 GCA_010110895.2 Picea sitchensis | reverse complement strand
ATGAAAATATACTTAAATAAATCAAGATTTGGCTCTATTATTTACTACATGATGCATGCAATCCATCCATAAAAAAAATTCCATTTATTAATTGCCACACAGACACATAATTTATAGGGTCACTAGGAGTATGGAGGGCTTGTATTTAGAATAAAGTGATATCATGGAGGGCAGAAGATTGATGAATATTGTTCAAGAAATAAATAAAACAATCAAACAATGTATCAACCATCTCCCAAAACACCAATCATCACTTAACTTACAGATCATCTTTTTCTTTTTCACACAGAATTTTCTTTAAAAATGAGTAACAACAGAATAGGGAGTGAAAATTGCAATTGGGATAATGAGGGGAGTGTATTTTTCATAAAATGGTATAATGGAAAGGACTCCCATGGATATTGTTCTATTAATATATCAAATAATGCCATTTCCAACATGAAAATTTAAACTTCTTCACCATTTCAAAATTGAAATTCAACACTCTCTTTCCAAAATTCCAAAATTGATATTTCACTTCCAGGCTGTCCATTTGCATCTAAAATTTGCATTTCACAGGAATCATTTCATAATCCTTTTCTCAATAAACATTAAACAGTAATAACATAGCTTGCACAAAATAGGGTCGAGGAGTGAGAAACATCGTAACAATCACATACAACACAAAAAATAGTGGAGGAAAGGATAGATTGTGGTCCATGATATAATCAACATTTCATTTTAAATCACCACGGGGTTCCATGAAATTTTCCCAAAAGGGATTCCTTTGTATGAACTAATTCAAAATTGAAACTTCAAGTAACAATGCTCCTAAAATCCCTTTCATTCTAGTTCAAAAAACTCATCCAGCACATATATAATTCATCTACAAAGGTATTACCTTCATACAAAATCAAACACACAGTAGGTGATATCCCTTAAACAAATATTTTTCAATGATGTCGTCACCCCAATATCTCCACAGGAAAGATTGTATTACCAGACAAATGAGTGGGTTTAACATTCTTCCCATTTTTGGCACAACAAATAATCAACTAAACCCATGACGACAAATGAACATGAGCAATGCATTTATCAAAATTTGCGCTGGCCACTTCCACAATAATTTCCAATATACAGGTGATCCAAGGGATCAAATTTTGCTCAAAATTCAAAGTTCTCATAATCTCTTCAAATCTAATGGGTGCGTAGGCCTTATCGTCATGAACCCAACGCAACTCGTTTGGGTTCACATGGACGTCGGATGAGAGAGATATCGCGTTCTGTTCAAATCGACAAACAGGTAAAAAAATGTGTTGACTATACAGTCCGTACGGATGCGGACGTGGCAGGGTCGTACGACACGTGGCAGAGCCATATGACATGTGGCAGGGCCATACGACACATGGCAGAGTCGTACGACACGTGGCAGGGCCATACGAAACATGCAGGTGTTGGTTGGTAGTTGTGTGGACGAGTTGGCGTATGACACGTGGCTTGTTTGTGGAGAATGGGATGGTGACACGTGGCCCAATCAATATCCGCCACATGTCACCTTTGCTATGGATTAAAACTTTGGTAGTCGGAAGGACTCGACCCCGTGACCTCCGGGAAAGGGGAAGAGTTTTGGGAAGGGTTGCCCAGCCAGCGTGCCCACATGTGTTTCTTATTATATATATGATTTGTAATATAATTAAATTGATATATGTTGTGAGTTGGGGCGCTATCTGGGATGGGGATTAGCCCCGACCCCCGGTCATATGTGTATGCTATGGAACCACCGGCGTGCATGCCTCCGACCCATTACCATATGGTTTAAAACATGGCCCCTTTTCATATATGCGCGCAGTCATATGGTGGCCCATGTGCCCACAGACTTGGCGGTTAGGGGCTAGGCGTGCCCTAACCGTCCTACAGTTCACATCGTTTTGCAGTTGTGTCTCGTGCTAAGTTTTAACACAAATGTGCACGTTGGGGCTAGGTTGAGGAGGCAGAGGTGCATTTTGGTGATCCAGAGACAACAAGTTTGAAGGGGAACTTCTAGGAAGCCTATCTTCTTCAATTTTTGGCCAAATAAGGTGCCGAAATAGCCCAGCTAGGTGTTTTTTGGACGTTCTGAAGCCATTGGAGCCATCTATTTGGCATTTTGAGCATTCTAAATAACATATTTTATCACTTTGAGGAAATAATACAAAAGATCCATTGGACGCTGGACCAGGAGATGTAGCCCAAGAGAGGGGTGAACTCCTTTATCATTTGTTGTGTTATGTGTTTTCTGTTCACTATTATTTGTTGTTATTTATATGCATCTTGAATGTGTTATTTCTATAAAAGTTGTGTTTGCAAAATTTATCCATTTTCATAAGAACACTTGAATTAAAACTTGCAAATATTTTCAAGAATACAAGTCCTTATCATTTTCAGATTAACAGGGTTCCATGCCTAACAATGAAGAGTAATGTGGTGAGGGGGGAAATATGAACGAATTGGGGGTTTATCCAAAAGTAGAATGAGAAGCTTAAAATTTATACAAAACTTCACATTTATATTCACAGAGTTGTTACAAGGACGCAGACACAATGCGAATGAATACTAATAACTTAAATGACAGGAAAAGTGTCCATATAACCCACAGGTAAGGAGCAGTGATACACTCATGGAAGAAACCCAAAACAAGAAACCAGGGGCAAGGCAGGTCCGAGAGTTGAAACTCTATTTTTTCCCACAAGTAAAGCATAAATACCATATACAGTAAGAACATCCACACAAATTTCAAATGTGCATGGTTCAAATACAATGCCACAGAGACCAAGACTTAACCACCAATCCATACACAGTAAAAAACTCCATACATTATAACTTTGGAAATGCACAGACAATGAGCAAATGCAAGAGCCAATTGTTGACTTGATTAAAGAGCAGAGAAAAATATTCATGGATGGAGCAGAAAGAAACCCATACCTGTGTAAAAATTGCTAAGGAGAAACAACCAAGCTTGTATACCTCTTCCATGATTGAACAAAATGAAGTAGAAACAACCAACAAAGCAAATACAAAATGGCTAGGGTGGCAGGCTCGAGAATGGCTAGAGCGATCTACATTTACCGCACATCGTATCTACATTCATCCATAGTCAACACTAGAAAGATAACATACATCACATCAACAACTAACTCCAAATAAATTTAAAGCATTTTGAATACACCATCATTTCCCTAAGTCTCCAATTTAACAAATGTGCCAACCCTTGTTTAAAAACTCCAAGGTGACATATCTCAAATACTTTCTAGGGATATCATGTTCCAACCTTACTTCCAATTCAAACAATGTGTATACCCTTGTAGCATGAAATCACCACATCACACATATAACTGAAGCATGGAGTTTATGCCCTTCCTCAAAATAAATGTAACATAATAATACTTGTGAGTGTTATATAAAAAAAAACCATTCCCTTTTAAATAATATCTCCCATAACATCATATTTGATTAATTATTTTGACAGAGATTTCAAAACATAAATAAACTGTAGAAATCATCTCAGCCAACTCATAAGAACGTAAATCATAAATGTTGTCTCTTCGTCATAGTCACACAAGTTACACAAGGGGTCCCACCTATTAGTATATTAATAAATATAGTTAAATAATAAGACATTTGCAATCATTTGCAAGAAGGTACCCTATGTTACGCTTTTAGCAGTAAAAAACTGACGAATCCACAGGGAAATCTGTTTCCAACAAATTAAGAACTCAGAATGCCCAGTTTCGTAGATTGATGCAAATATATCAAATAAATATTCACCAGAATGATTATGCAAGAGGGGGAAATAGATGGTTAAGGGAAAGAATGATACGGGATTTTGGGTATAACTAATGAAAAGTGGTACGTATAAGGGGGTTTGGTCCTATATGCATAACATTCGATCAGTCATAGTAAAAAGCGTTTCTTTGTGTTAACGAGAAAATTTATGATATGCTCTTTTGAATATCAGGATGGAGGGAAGAAAGGGATATCATAAAATAGGGAAGAAAATCAAATTATCTATCTAATAGGAGTACTGGAAGAAAAAGCAATTTCAATGATGTCTAAAATGAGGAAATCATGACAACTGTGTAAAATTTATTTTTATTGACCAACAATACTTATAGAATGGCATTGTTGTGGCAAAAAGGATCCAAAATGTATTTTTGGTAACGAAAAAACAAAAAAAACAATTAAACAAAGAACAAAAAACCAGCGATTCCCACATGGCACCTATTGATCAAGCTATTTCCACATAATGTTTCAAGTGGGAACCATCGGTACTATAGGAAAACAATCTCTCTTTGAAATCCTTTAAAAGATAAGAGTTTGTGCCTAGGACAAAAGCAATTTTGAAAGCACCTAGCCATAATTTCTGAAACTTTGAATCTCTTCCTTTGTCATCATGGGTTGAGTCCCAAAGTAAGACTTTCTCCTTTACCTTAAATTTGATATCTTCGGCGTGCTTGTTAAAATATTTCTTTACAGTTTGTTGTCTTCTCTTTATGTTTTCCAAGGAAACCCTTCTTTGTTCTTCTAAGGATAATAGTGCATTTATCCTTTGAGGGACATTGGAAGAATTTAATTCTTTAATTTGTAGCATCAGCCATAGAAAAGAAATTTCCATCTGGATAGGCAGAATGGATTCTTGAACATAAACAAGCTAAAAGGGGGTGAAACCTGTTCTTACCTTGGTGGTAGTGCGATCTTCCCAAAGGGCGTAAGTGAGTAGGGTGTGGCATTGACGAGGATTATTTTCGATGAGCCTCTTTATGATCTTAACTATATTTTTATTAGTAGACTCGAATTTCGCATTTCCTTGGGGGTAATAAGCTGATGAAGTGAAATTTTTGACTCCCAATTTAGATAGAGATTGAGTCAATTTTACGGAAATAAAAGCAAGACCATTGTCGATAATACTCTCTAAAGGAATGCCAAATATGGAGAAGATATTAGTTTCCAGGAAAGAAATTACCTGTTGATCCTATGAGTCTCTAAGAGGAACAATTTCAATCCACTTAGTGAAATAATCAGTGGTTATTAAAATAAAAATCTTCACTGTGGAAGACGGAGGATTAATAGGACCAATAAAGTCTAGGCCCCATTTAGAAAAAGGAAAATTAGGGAGAACGGGTTGCAAAGGAATAGAATAAATACGCTCTTTCTCGACGAATCTTTGGCACTTTTCCAAGATATTGCGAATTTATAAGAATCTCAAAAAATTGAAGGCCGATAATAACCATTTCTGATGATTTTAAAAGAAAAAGCTTTAGCAGAAAAGTGGCTACCAACGTGAATAACAGAATCTGAAGATCCATGAGTTTCCTGTAACAATTTATGTGCTTCCTAATTATTCACACATCGAAGTAATATACCATCAACAAACCTTCTGAATAAAAAGTCTCCTAAAATAATATACCTGGAAGATTCAAGACAAAGTATTCTCCTCTGATGAGGATCTAAATCATCTGGGCATTTCTGATATTGCAAGTAATACACCATATTTTTATATGAGGGATGTTCAACTATAGAAAGGTTTTGAGTTTCAATATAAAATAGTGTTGAAAGAGGATTATCTTGATCGTTGATTTCTTCACTTGCTTCAACATGTTTAGCTAAGTGAAGGACTAAGTCTCATCCCTTACTTGTTTTCTAAGTCATGATGGTTAAATCATGCTCCTAGATTTTGGCAAGCCAATGTGCAAGCTTTCATGAAAGATAGGTTCCTGAAAGAAGAAAAGGCATGTGTTTTCCTAGGATAAAGTGGTGAAATTTCTCTACAGTGTTAACAAGAGAAAATGCATGTTTCTCAATATAAGAGTACTTGAATTCATCATCTGATAAACTTTGTCTCATGTAAACTATAGGTTTTTTATTATTCTTATCATCACATTGTAAGAGGATAGCATAAACGACTTCCTCGGTGGCATTAGTATATATGATAAAATCTTTCTCAAAGTTTGGTTTCGCTAAAACCGGTGCAGAACTGATTTCCTTCTTAATCCTTATGAAATCATTTTCTACGTCATTTGTCCAAGAAAAAGAGCGATATTGTTTTAGAAGATTATGAATTGGTTTGACCATTAAAGCAACATCAAGAACAAACCTGCGAACAAAGTTGATAATGTCAATAAAGGCTTGAACCTCTTTTTTGGAAGTGGGGGCAAGAAGGTTAACAATAACAGCAATCCTTTCAAAATCAATGCTTATTCTTGAATCAGAAATGATATGTCTGAGGATATTTCCCTTGGTAACACCGAAAGTAGATTTAGAAGGGTTTAAAGAAATGCTGAATTTTATGTATTGCATTAGAATCTTTCTGAGATTAAAAAAGTGATCCAATCGATTCTTTGAATAGACAGTCAAATCGTCAAGATAAACCTGGATAATCTTATCGATCATATCGTCAAAATATATTTTCATATCTCTCTAGAAAGTGGCACCAGCATTAGACAAGCCAAAAGGCATGCATTCATAATAAAATGTGCCCTAGCATGTAGTAAAGGTGGTGTTGTATCTATCAATACGTTTTAACTTGATTTGATTATATCCATAAAAACCATCAAGTAAGGACATCATTTGTGACCCCGCGACCTGTTGCAAAATCATTTCCATATTAGGGAGAGGAAAATAATATGTTATGCTAGCTCTATTCGATGCACGAAAATCAACGCATAATTGAATCTGACCATTTGTTTTCTTAACAGAAACCAAATTTGAAACCCACTCAAAATACTTAACTGAAAAGATTATACCAGCTTTCAAACGTTTTTCCATCTCCTTTCTAATAGTAGCGTCAAGTGCGGGGTTAATGGGTCTTTATTTTTTCCTCACTATTGTTATCCCTTCCTTGATAGGAATGACATGTTGTATGAGAGCAGGATCAAAATCAGGAAGATCCTCGTATGACGATGCAAAAAAATCTTGAAATTCACGTAGTATTTATATGAATTTCTCCTTTTATTTGTCAGAACATCGAGAACCTAGTTTAACCATCTTTGGATATTAAGAGGTCCCAAGGTTCAAGGAAATGGTATAACCCACTTTCCTTTTCGACTCCTTTTCCTTGAGTGTTTCTTTGTTTCCTACATCACTCGATGAAAATGAAATCTCAAGAGTGGTCAAGACATTTGGAAATTTGTCATCTTCCATAGATATGATTTCCTTAGGCTTTAATGTTTCATTTTGTATAAAAGAAAATATGCCTTCATCATTAGGGAAAACCTGCCATAATTCTACATTATCTGGAATGTGATGGCGATATAAATATTGAAAAGTACAAACGGGCCTTTGAGGTAAAAGTTGTCGAGTAGGAAATCCAACAAATACAACTAACTTATCAACCATTGAATCAATTTCTCTCTAAACATGGGTGATGTAAATGATGTTGGCACAGGGGGCTGACCCAGGGTTCAATGCTACAACAGTGCACCAACAAAACCTAAACTACCGGCCCTTTCGAAAACACCTACAAAGTAGATGAAGTCTCACCCGAGGTAGAGGCAAGGGTAGTTGCAGGACGCCGATGTTTGCAACCTTAGCTGGGACATAGATCTGTGATTGTAACACTTTAACAAAGCACTTAGCAGTTACATTTCATCAATATTCACCTTTATCTTACAATGCAGATAAACCCTAATAACAGAACAACACAGTATTCGCACAGATCTAATATAATAAATCACTAAGCACATCATCATAGGTTAGATATACCGTTCATTAACATTATTCAGAACTAATCTATCATATCAGATTCATCTAACATACATCAGTGCACTAAGAATTTAATCACATAAACAAGAGAAAAAACAAAATGCTCAAAGCAACTACACCACAAGATATACGTGGTTCACCCCTTCCCTGGGGCTACGTCCACCAATTATTCTTCTCTTTATTGTCTTCTATCAATCTCTACATGCAATGAGCCTTGAGATCCTACTCCACAGAGGACAGGAGATCTGCGTAGTTTGCTAGATCCTCCTTCCCTGAGTTACAACAAAAATCCTTCCACAATCTCTTACGATCACTTGCACTTAGCTCTGCAAGTCTTACACAGTATGCACAAAGAAATTACAATTACCACTTGTACTTAGCACCTAGCATCACATAGATGTCCCCCTTCTTATGTCACCTAGACATCTATTTATACATTACAAAATTGGGCCTAAACATGGGTAAACCCATGGGATGACATCTCCATATCCGTTACATAATCCTAAAACCCAAAAATCCCTAAAAAGGGGCCGAGATACCGCGATCTCCGCTTTGACTTGCTCTCCACCTTCGATAGCCTCTTGAAGTCCCAAAAGTAGGACAAACATGACCAAGGATCCTCAAAACTTGTTTAAGGGCCAATGGGCCCCCAACAATCACCTGTGACTCATCCCGAGTCACTCTGGTCTAGGTAGCTCTTCTTATAAAGCCTTGATCTTGGCTCGAGCTGCTTTGACCTGTTGTTGTGCCATGGCCTCCTGTTCGACAAAATCTTGGATTACTATTTTGTTGACAAGTCCCTCTAAATGTTGTTCAACTGTAGTGACGACTTGCTCTAGTTCTTCTCTTGGTACTTCAATCTCTGCGAATAGTTGGCAAGCCTCATCCTGTATTGGTTGGAGCCTCTGAGTCACTTCCATGACTTTTCTCTAAATGGTGTGGACCTGGTTTTGAGAAGTGCACTATTCTTGGGATTGCTTCATCCTCTCAGTGGCTGACAGGGGCTTCAACTGTGTCTGTACTGTTTCTTCTTGCTACTTTGCCTCCTGGAGCTAGGACTCTAGTGCCCTTAATTCAGAATCCTCAATGAGTCGCTCATAAGTCTGGGCACTTCGATCACTTATTTGTTTACATTCCATGGAGAGGGCCTTGATTCTTTCAACTTCACTTCGACCAGTTGCTTCTCTTTGATTTTGTACATTTGGTGGAGTGTTGTGCACTGTTTTTCGCTCTAAGTCTTCTATTATTTGTTGTAGCTGTTGGATAGCTTCCACGAGCTGTGCTACTTGATGAACCACTCGGTCTTATGCCTTTAGCTCTAATCCTGTCACAGAGCGAAGTGATCTTTCAACTGATTATTTGACTCCAAGATATTTTGTGAGCAGTTGTTCTTTTTATTGCTTGGCCTCCACCCTCTCTTCTTAAAACTTGGCTTGAAGGTCCTCCTTCTCCTTTTGTGCAACCCGATGTTTCTCTACCATTTTTTCCTAGGCTTGTTTCAGGGCTGTTATGGCCTGGTATTTCTCATCTTGTGCTCAACTAAGGTGATCTTCGGTCACATCAACTATTCTACAGAGTTGGGAAAGCTCATCTCCCAACTCTGGTTCTTCTCATGGCGGGGGCACAGTGGATATTGTGTGGATGGATTGAAGGGCCTGTTGTACCCCTCTGAGATAAACCTTGATTCTATCATACATCTCCTCCTGCTTGGATTCATGTTTCTGCAATATGGCCTATGAGGCATCTTCTATGGCTACGATGATGAAATGGAAGTCATGTACAGTGAGCACAGTGTGCATCTTAGTCAAGGTGGCTCTGGATTTCTTTCGGGAAGTGGGTTTTGTGGGGGAAACCTTCCTTTTCCTCAAGGGATTAGCCTCATCAACAAGATCCTTAGGCAGTGTTACTTCGCCTTGCTTCTACTGATATTTTCTACCATTTGTCTCTTATACTTTTTCATCACCCCCTCATCTAGGTGGTACTGAAACAGTTTCTTCTGATGCACTGCTCAAGTCTTGGACTTCTTCATTCTTCTTTCTTCTCTTGGTTCCAGGTGTGTCAGGTTCTTTGTGAGCGACCTTCGAGCTGTCAAGTTCAAAGTCAGACATCTATGTAGGGTCAGCGGGGATGAGGAGTTCTGTAGAACAGTCCTTGGTTATCCTTTCGAGGTCCTCCTTTGTGAGCTTATAGTATGACTGGACTTCCTCTTTATGCTCGTCTGCTTGCGCAGTGACATAGATGAAGTGTCAATTTGTGCGAAACTTCATGACAGGTATGGACCAGTACAGGGTGTTTGGTGTCATTCGAGGGACAACTTCGATGGACTTCTTTAGTTGTAGATAGTACAGGTGGAAGACCACGTTCGAGTACAAATTTTTTCCCATATTGCTTGAGTACCAGAGCATGGTGAACTTCGCAGTGAGCGGCTCGAACGACTTGATGTCTGGGAAGGTGGCACCTTTCGACATATCCCAAGCGGTAAATGCAATGAGGATCATGAGCCATCTAAAGTGGAACTCATATCCCTGAACCTGAGCTTCACGGAAGACTAATTCCATCTGGTTGACCAAGTAATTCACCTAGTTCATTTGGAGTCCTTCTACACATTTCCCGGCGAGGTCAACAACGAATCCTGTGACCTGTGTAGGTATGTTCTTTCTTACTATCTTTCCTGCGATTAGCTATTAGCCCAGGCACACTGTGCCATTTTGGATGGGAGATACCTTGTATCCTTGTGTCCACTTTTATACATCTCCATATGTGTTTTTGATCTTCTGTGCCAATGCGCGATCTGTAGCCTTTCCTAGGTAGAGGTCCCATGGTTCGGGTCCCTGCATGCTCAATCCAGTGATCCTATGGATCAACGTCATATCGACTGTGATGCATCGGTATAGCCATAGGTATCTGCCATGATAACAATAGATAAGGAGCTTAACACACGCGTTAACCTCTTGGTGCCTTCCAAAGTGCAGAATCTTCATTACATTCAAGAGGGTGGACTATGCGAGGTTCATAGTCCACGGCTGGGGGTTTAGTTTCAAGTTCTTCCCCTTCATCCTAGTCAAGTATTTGTAAGGAGAGAGCATATTATGGTTCTTGTGGTCTCCTAAGTTTAAGTCGTTGAAATTCAACATTGCGATCTTATCCTGCTGCGTTCTAACTGCACGTATCCCCTTCGGGAGGTACACAGTAATCATGGTGTAATCCAAGTCTCTCGGGACACTGTCATGACTCATTGCATCAGCCAGAGGTGGGATGTAGTCTGGTAAGATGGTAGTGATTAAATTCACATTGGCTAGGTCATATCTTGTAACGACCCTAATTGGATACATGCTTAAAGATTATAAAGTAAAATTAATTAAAAGAAATTAATTATCGTTAACTGAGTAATAATTCAAATTACAGATCACATTTAATGACCTGTGAAATAAAATTAATAGATCAATGAAAAATGATATAAAAATGGTGGTGTATGCAGAGAGGGATAGCCATGGATCCCGAGGAGATAAAACATTAACTCATGACGAAGGACGAAGGATGCAGGGTGGTTGGAGAAGTAACTGCTTGAGTCGGCCGAAAGGAATAAGGGACGGGAAGAGGGGGATGTGCGCACCATTCGGCGGGGATGGATGCTGTGGAATGTATTTCTGAGCCAATTGTATTGGCCGAAAACCATTGCATTTTACCGTGAGAAGAATTTCTATGCACTGTGGTATTTGCTGTGCACTATGGTATTTGTTGTGCACTGTGGTATTGGCTGTGAGCCTGTTGTATTCTCTGTGGACTGTTGGCTTGCTGGGAGCAAGGAACATAGTGTTCTGGACTGTGGCTTTTGATCAGGGGAGGCACCGGGTTGCTGGAGGTTTTGGGCACGGAGGGCCAGGATATCCGTAGATATACTGGAGCTAGATAGTTTTCCTAGTTGGCAGGGAGGACAGTAGTTTTGGGCAGTTATTTTTATGTTTGTGGCAGGGTTGATCTGTGTAGTAGGGAGCAAAAAGGCAGCAGCAAAAAAAAGAGTCAATAGAAATTAACATCAGATCCAGGTACTTGTTAAGTTATGTATTT
>SNQJ01S0195129.1:6254-17555 GCA_010110895.2 Picea sitchensis | reverse complement strand
CTTTCAGAATGGAGATAATTTTTTAGGGTTCACCAATGATGGTTGCGAAGAAAAAGAATTAAAAACCACTTATATGTAAAGCTTTCTATATCTTAAATATAGTCATAGTGTACATTTCGAATATAATTGGTAAAGAAAGTGATAAATATAGTGATAGTTTACCTTTCGAATATATTTGGCAGAGAAAGTGATGAGAGGTGTGACTGGTAGGTAAGTTCAGGTAAGTCCATTCATTCTTGAATAATTCAAGGTCCAATAACAAAATGAACACATTTCATTTCCTTTAAATATCTTTCCTTTCATGCTTTTCTTCATATGTTAGAATACCTTTCTTGGTATAGATGAATGCTCATGCTTATAATTTTATGAAAAAATCATTCACAAGTCGTTGAAACTGAAAGGCCCAATTGTATTGATAAATTTTTAAGATTCTGCCAAAAAATTTCTAAATATTAATTATTATTATTGAACAATAAGCATAACATTCATTTTCTAAATTTTCTGTCAAAAAAATTTCTAAATATTAATTATTAATATGGAACAATAAGCATAACATTACTTTTCCCTGAAGCATTGTATTATATGAAATGATTTCCCGTGAAACATTGTAATATGTTCTCCATTTTACAGCGGAAGAAGTTAGAATGTTCGTCTTGCTCTCCAATGCAAAATGAATTTCACTGTACGTATTATTTTATGTACATGCATTTTTCATGAAATGCAAGTCAGCACGTCAAGAATGGATGCCCAAATTCCAGAATTTCAAAAGCTAATAATAGCATGGACATGACAGAAAGATTTAGTGTTGTTATCGGAAATACAGTGAAGGGTATTGGCACATGCAGTTGAACATCATTACAGTCCGAGCTATATTTATCATAAGCTTGTCCGCACTCAGGAAAATCGCGAAGCAGGGAGACTAGAGATAGCGATGACCTAAAGAATGCTCCAATGGATGGTTCCAGCACGACTTATTCCTTACAGGTGGAGAACTGATAAACTTGGAAAAATTGGGTGGGGCACATGCGTTGATTTATGGAGAGAGAAAAAGAAAGGTCCATTGATAAACATTGCGTGGGACACATATGTTGATTTATCGAGAGAGAAAAAGGACAAGGAAAAAACAGAAAACCTTATAGTAGACGATAAATTCCAGAGCAGTACTTAACAGTAAAGATCCAGATGCCGCGAGTTTCTTTAAAGAAAATTGAATCCACCCACCTTGTTGGTGGTGGGAATTTCTTGTCGGGATGTCTCCCATGCTCTCCCTTCTCCTTCCATCCATCGTCTTCCTCTTTTTCTGTCTTTTATTGGTAGCAACTTCTTCTCTGTGCGTCTGTGCCTGTTTGTGTTGCTTCTCTAATTTGTTTGCTTGCATATTTGTTCGGCCGTAACAGAAGTTATTATGGTGTTTACGAATACCAATTCACCATCCTCTTTTTTATGTTACTATTAGAACCAACTTTTTCTTCTCTGTGGATGTGCTTGCACATTTCTGTAAATTCTGTATTGCTTCTCGAATTTGTTTGTTTGCATATATGCTCTGCTGTAACAGAAGTTATTATAATGTTTACTCATACCAATTCACCATAGTTTTAATGGATCACACTTCTATATAACATTTAATTCAAATGGTAATCATAGAATTTATCAATGAAAAGGTAAGAGATATGGAGACGGGACAGTGCTATTTTCACTTAATGAAAAACTATCACATGACACATTCAAGCTTACGCGCATATTCTCCTCACTTATCGAACAACTGTGTGTGTGAATTCACAAATGAAGTTATCATTATATCGAATATTTATGACAAGAATTCACAAATGAAGTTCATTATATCGAATATTTATCACAAGAATAGTGTGAGCACAACAAAAATATCATCCATTGTCTTAAAGCACAACAAGAGGAACAACTGTGTGTGAATTCACAAATGAAGTTATCATCATATCGAATATTTATCACAAGAATTCACAAATGAAGTTATCATTATATCGAACATTTATCACAAGAATAGTGTGAGCACAACAAAAATGTCATCCATGGTCATTAAAAAGAACCAGATTCACAATTGTCTTGTCAAAGTCAAATATCTTTGTAAATGTCACATAAAAACAATATGTTTAAATATCTAAAGCTCCCTCTTTTTATTTAAGTTGTGGGTGCATTCAAATACGTGTTTAAGCTAAGGAACTTCCTCCTCGTCAAAATTATTATTTATTACACTTTCTTTGTCATTCATTAGAGAATGCTAATTCTGACATGTAAAACATAGAATTCATGCACATCTTCTCTTCTTTTATTCAAAGAAAACAAAAACAAACATTGAAAGTGAAAGGGTTAATATGAATCTAACATAAAAGTTGATATTATTTTTTGATGAATTGAAAGTGAAGAGATTAATATGAATCTAACATAAAAATTGATATCATTTTTTGATGAATCATTCAATTAATAGTTTAAGATGAATAAATGTCACATTTATCATCATGTGACTTAGTTTTGATGTTGTAGTTTCATCAACCTACTCACCACCATAATCCTCAATAATTATCACATCTATAGTAGGAAACATTAATAAATTAAGAAAAAATAATAAGTTTAACAAATTGCAAGTTCAATATTCTAGAAGTAACATCCTACTTCATTCTTATCATACATTTGTAAACTATTTACCCACAATCTGTCAAACATTAACATGTTTGTTGCTAACCTCATCACCATAATCTCAAAATATTTCTATGTGGACAAAATATTTGTCTATGTGAGCATACCCAGTGACAACATCTTTTGTTTTCAATAACTATTATATATCTAATATTTAAAAACATATATCAATTTATAAAAACATTAAGCATGTTTCTTATAATATGTTTAATCATATAGAAAGTGGTAAACTAATGTCCCTTAATGATCACTTCAATATGAGAATCATCTTGATTACACCTCAAATATACTATGCGTTTATAACCCTCCTTGAAAGAAACCTTTACTTCATCCTCTGTTGGTGTTTGATCATATTTTCGAGACTTGTGATTTGTTAACATTAGAAAACACAATATAATTAAAAATAGATTAAAATAAAAATATGAACAAATCATAAATGAAATCCTCTAATGTTGGCTTACATATCTTGTTTTTAACATTAGAGTACTCTTCTCCCTAGGATGGTAGTATCTAAAACTAATAAATCTTTCTTTGGTAGTGTATTATTTTTTTCCTTTAGTGTACAAATGGGCTCATGTATTTATTTATAAGAAATTTAGAATAAAGCACATGAAATAGTTATACATAAACTAAAATTTTGGGTTTGAGATATTTGGTTTTTATGTGATTCATTGAGTCTTTTTTTTTTCTTCACGTCTACTTATTTGAATATTGCAATACACTCATAACAAAGGTTTTCAGCTAGTTTTCTTCCTAAGGTGTCCTCACCTCT
Organism: Picea sitchensis; assembly: GCA_010110895.2. Classification (NCBI taxonomy): domain Eukaryota; kingdom Viridiplantae; phylum Streptophyta; class Pinopsida; order Pinales; family Pinaceae; genus Picea; species Picea sitchensis. The sequence continues at coordinate 14,113 of SNQJ01S0195129.1, read as the reverse complement.
TCCACTAATCCAATCAACCACCCTTTCATTGAGTATCCATCCATAAAGTTCCACCATATACTTCATAAAGAAAAAAAAATATTAGGATCGAGAGATATAGTTGTAACAACTCCTAAAATAAATTGGAATCTTACCATAAAAAATAAAAATAAAAATAATTCTCATTTTGTTGTTTCTGCATCTAGTACAATTTTCTTGATAAACCTATAGCAACTATGTCGCAATATTTCTTATCTCTTATTGTTATGAGTTTTCAATCTATACCTTTTTGTACTTAATATTATGGTGTAAAGTTTGATCTTCTCCTTTATATTCATAAATCATTTGCAAAAGGTTAGTACCCATACGACTAACTATTCTTATAATATTTCATTACTAGCTTCAAGAGTATATAGGGTAACTTACAATATAGTGATGCTTAAATTATGAAGGCTTAACAAAACACATAGATCATTTAAATAATAGAAAAATTGACATTTATTCTTGGCTTTTATGGATCTTTACCTAATGTCATATTATTAATCAGTCAAGCAATCAAGCATGCTTATTATAGTTCTATGGTGCCCGTGGTGGTCCTACTAAACCAAAGGTAACGTACTATGTACTCAAATCTCAAATCACCCTATGGGAAAATATAACATTAATTTATAATTAGGGATTAGTCTATGATCCACCTAACCATTACCTATGTATTAAGTGTAACTCCACCTTGAGATCTCCCCTGTCCTTATGCCTCAAAAAGTGTTTTCCAACTGTCCTTTTCTTGGGAACTGGTCAACCTCCGAATTATTCTGACCTTGACAGAGGGTTTCATCCATTACTCTTTGTTGTTTTTTCTTGTTATAGTGCAAGTTGTAGGTTGGGAAAAGCTTGACCCAACCAAAAAAATCAAGTTCTACAACTATGGGAATACTACACCCAATGTCACCTCGATGTAGGTACCGCACTTCAAGTGTGACTAGGTCACTCTAGGGAGGAGATCCCGGTGGTCCTAGGGGGAATGAGAAGGATGAAGAGAAGGGTAAGGAGAAATTCCCCAGAAGGTCAAGTGTAGAAAGAAATTATTGGTTGGAAATGGTAAGTGAAGAGAGGTAAATGGATACCAAGTGAAGAGATAGTTGTTGGTGCACCTGTACCTGGCTGAAACACAAGAAAAGACACCTTGCAATGCTATGTGTTAGTATGGATCAACAATTTAGTCGTTTTGTCCCTAGTTTGCAGCAGAGGATGATAGTTTTTATCATAAAATAAAGTATCCAAACCAGCATACAAAGCACAAGATCAATTAGTAATATCATAAATGAATTTAGTAATCAATTATGACTTGAGCATAACATTTAAGACTAAACAAAATAAGTTGTTATAAAATGATTTTCTATAGTATATTATCATCCTTATGTTTGTATAATTCAATGACATTCAACAACTAAATCAACCATAAAAAAATCCCCAAAACTAGCTTAAACAATGCACCCTAGTTAGTGGAATTAGTGGGTAAAAAATGGAGGAAAGTTAGGGGCTAGTTAGTTAGATATTATCGCCTAGGGTTAGTGATTTTCTGCAGCCTAATGGTTGTAGAAAAAAATTTAGTACAACAATGAGAAATTATGGAATAAAATGGATGCCCTAAGGGAAGAAAAATCCCCAAGGCATCAAGATCATTATCGAAAAGAGAAAGCTTGTAAAGGTTGAAAATTCACATTTGTTGAGGAAAATGTTTTGTATCTCCAATGCAAATTAAAATATGATTAGTGCCTTACTATTGGTTTTATGGGATCAATGAAATAGATGCCTTGGATAATCACTTGGGGGTGTACACCCTTGTAGTTCCCAAGTGTAGCTAAGTCAATCTAGGAAATGCCAAGAGGGTGTATGCCCTTGTACTTCTCTTGGCACAACCTTAAAAAATACATTTGAACTTGAGAAGAAAAACTTGGATTGAAATGTTTGATCCATAAATCCCTAGGGGTGTAAGCCCTTTTACTTCCTACAGTTTTCAAAACAAACCAAGATGACCTTGGAGGGTGTACTCTCTTGTAGTTCTCCAAGACAACTTGTAAAAAATGACCTTTCTTAAGCAAGAGAAAAAAACTTGGGCAGGGTGTATGCCCCTATACTCCTCCAAGGGTTCTAACCAACAATAATTATGGAAAAAATCAACACAAAGGACAATAAATGAATATTTTTCCCTACCAATTCCACAAAAAGATAGATCAAACCCTAATCTTCTAAGTTAAGTCCATCCACATGCATAAGAAAGAGTCTCCAAGCATAGCGCATCACTTTTAACCATGAATAGAAAAGATAAACCATAAAAAACTGCAAAAGAGAGATGAATTTCTCCAAGAATAGTGAAAATTCCAGCTAAGTATCCTTCTCCACAAGGGAGAATATCCTTCTCCACAAGGGAGATCTATGATAAAAATGAGATCTTATGATCTCTATTTATACAAAATGTAGCTAACATAGTTTGTCCACATACTTTAGGGTAAAACACAATATTAGGGGTTAACAACTCTAATCTTTTCCCTTTTACAAAATAATATTAAACAAATCCTTTAAAATTTCACTTTTGCACAAACAAAACCCTAATTTAGAATGACATCACCCCTTTAGGGGACGTTTTGGCATTAGGAGCAAGTTGTTGGTGTAGGAGTGTTGACACTTTAAAGCGTAACGTTTGGTACTATGCTAGCAAATGATTGCCAAGCTTTATTATTTAACTATATTAATAATATACTAGTAGGTGGGACCCCTTTGTTTAACTTATGGCACTATGATGGAGAAGAGACACTTATATTTGGTTTTCCTATGTATTGGTTGCGACACAATTTCTACAACTCATTTGTTTCAAATCATGGTTAAAATTCTTATGATAATATGTTGTGAGCAAGGTGATTAAAACAAGGAACACTATGGTATTGATTATCTCTCATGAAATATGATTATGCTTCCTTTTGGATGAAAGAAATAAATTCCATTTTTAATTTTGATATTGTATATTGTCCATAGCAAATATTAGGTGATCACCTCGACTCTTGCTACTATTGTTATGTGCATTGGTTGACTTGAAATTTGGTTTTGTTCCTAGCTAGTTGTCATATGAGAAATATGGATAGTGGCAAGGGGTGGCACACTTTCTCATATCGCGCACTTGCAGATTGTAACATGAAAAGTTTGGAATATTTGGTTGTATTAATGGTTTTAAATGTTAATGGTATGGTGAGCTATATAGTGGGCTTGGCTCGTACTAAGACATGAATGAAAATATGAAGGAAGAAGCAATATGCAGTAAATGCACGTCACTCAAACTCGCCTCGAGCCCACCACCCTAGTCATTCTTGATTTTTTTCTCTGTTAGTTGTTGTTGCTCTACCTTGCTCGGTTGTGGAGGAATTATACAACCTTAGTTTTTCCCCTTACAAAATATTTTATGGGTATGATTTTTTCTTACTTTTCCATCCATGAAATTTGCTCTACCCTTAAATCAAAATGTTGGCTCGGGTTGCTTGTGGTCTGTGTAATTCTCAAGTTCTCATGATGTTTTTTTGGAACTGTGTAATTATGGTTTCATCCTTGGTTTCTTGTGGTGGTTGTTCTCATATTGTTGGCATTACAAATATGGTATCGGTGTCCTTTTTGTGTGTAAATATTCATAGATATTTGTTGATTAAAAGTTGTGTTTGAGGTTGCTTTGCCTATGGTTCTGTATTGTCGGTTTGGGCTCCGTGTTGAAATGGGTTATCTCATCCTTACGTCTTGGTTTTGTGAATAACCCACCTATAGATTGACATTTTTGGTCTTTGTGGTTAGTATACCCATGCCATAATTTTGACCCTATGAATGTTTATGTGAAATATGATGAAATACTAAAACCTTTTATGCCTTGTCCTGCCTAAGCCCTCAGTTGTTTGCCTACCTTCTTATGACCTCACTATCACTCTTGTGTGGTGAACCTTATGAAAATATGAGGGCATTGCTTACCTATATTTTAGTGGGAGCACTATTTGTGCTATCTTGGTTTGGGCATGGGTTTTAATTGGTCACTTGTTATGCTGCGATGAAGGAAGTGTTGGATTCACTTATTCTTTGGAAGCTACAGTTTGTTTATACGAATCTCATGAAGTCAATAGAAAGGTTGTGAAGTATTGTTATATTATCATTGGTCGATTATAACAATGAAAAGCATATGTGGAGTATGCTTTTTCTGCTATGCAACTGCCAAACCCTCTTTTTGAATTGCCTCGTTGTCTCTACCACTTACTTTCATTGACATATCTCGAAACCTATAGTGAAAGTGTTGTTTAATCTAGTTTGAGTTTATGAGAGCATTGTTCTTGCTCGGTTACTTTGGCACGAGTTTAATTGGTCCCTTTCTTGGCAATTGTGGAAAGATTTTGTCCTCACTTATTCATTGAAAATTACAGTTTATTGAAGCTTGTGTTCTCAATAACAAATGTTATTTATATTGGATGTTTTATTGTTAATAAAGAACCTGTGTTTGAGATGTTTGATGCTTGAATTGAATAATACTTCCTAGAATGAAGTTAAAATAAGTTGCATTTAGCGGAGGTTTGATTTAATGATGGATATGACTCTTGTTTTGGGAGCATTTTGTGTGACCCTGTGGGTTTTAGAGGACCATTGTTGGGGTTGATGTTATGAATCGTGGCTCATACACTCTAATATTATTATTGTATTCTTGTAACGATTATGATGTTGTTCATCATTTCTATTACATAATGATAATATTGTTATCATGATTACTCTGGTTAAATATTTCTGGGCATATCAAACAGTTTACTATGCAAAACAATTTGGAGGCCAGGGAGTAATTTTGTTAGAGAAGGCATCTGTTTGGCTTATTGTTTTGGAAACAAAATATTGTTTAAACTTCAAAATTTTGGACAGAGATATATTTTGATTGCATCAGAGATAACATGTTTTAATTTTTCACTTGAACAGTATCCGTAAAATTTCCCTAACATTCTACCATTTTTTTCTAATTACACTTCCTCCATGATCCCGATTTCACTTATTTCATCCATGTTATGTGATACAAATTTTAAAAGTGAAGTCTATGCAGAAGTGAAAGAAAGATAACATAGCAAGGTTTTAGGACTAATATTCTTGATATTTTTATATACACAGTTAATTGTTTGGTTAATTGTTGGGTAGAATCATGAATATGGGTAACACTTTCGTGACAATCAGGTCTCCAAAAATTCTAGCGACAATTTTTCGGTCGAACAAATGTTGCTTTCGACAGAAATTTTTTTCGGCTGAAAATTTTCACGTCAAATTTAACGGTGCCCTCGAAATTCGTGTACAATGTTTTTTGGATGAATTAATTTCCCGTGGTAAGCATATTTCGGCCAATATGTTTATTTTTAATGGATTCTGTTAAAAACTAGGTTTTTGTTGAAAGAATATTTCGGCCGAAAACTTGAAAATGGGACTGTTTGTAGGAAACTGTAAATTCTCTCCATCTCACTTCATCTTTGGAGGTATCAGACTCCTACAAATACTTAGAATTTAGTTTGAGAATTGATACCAACATTTTTAAAATTGAATCTACTTTCATTGGGTATAATTTGTTTTCATTTTCATTGTTTTTATCTAATTTTATTTAATTTTATAAAAAACTCACTGCATAATATTTTTAGGTGAGATTATGATTCGGTGAAATGAAAAATCCATATCTCTAAAAATACACAAATGAAAATTATGGAAAATTTGTATTCATAATTGTTAAATTGTTCTCTTCAAAAGGGTATTTTTAGATTTTACTTGTAAGTAAAAATTAAGATAGATACAAGGTGTAGAAAAACACGTGTTTAAAATCTGCAACATTTTCATCTTGGTCAACTTCAAAAAAATCTAGAAATTATAATATTCATCCGTTAGATTCAAAATTATAGTCATAATAAAATAGAGTCTTTGTGGATTGTTGTAGTATATTTCATTTCTTAAAAACATAAGTTTAATAATAGATACATTGTTGTGGAAAACAATAACTCATTATCATTCCTTTCATGTTTAAGGAGCATACTGTAAAACAATTGTCAAATTGACATATCAAATCCTGATAAAAAAAATTTGAAAAATAGTCATTAGAAATATAACAAAATTATTCACAAGTCTTTTTTTTACTTTAAAGTGAAATTCTAAATAAAAAAAATACTTTTGTATGCCAGAAGTTGAAACACTTGTGAAAATACAGTTTTTTTTTGTCATAAAACAAGCAAAAGTGTTACCCATCTTCATGATTTTACCCTGTTGAAAAATATTCATATATTGATTCCCTCCATGATACCATTTTTTGCTAATTACACTCCCTCCATATTTCCCATGAACCCTATCATTGCTTGTTCATATGGAATTTAATGAATGATGTGTTATGGATCGATTTGCATGTATCTCATGTCAATTTTGGAGCCAAATTTTGATTCATGTAAGAAGAGTGTCATGTATGGTTTATTAAGAGCTTCAATACTGACAAATTGTTGCTACAGGATGGATTTTTAAGTAGAGGCAAGAATGGTCAAAATAAAAGAGGCAAGGGAAATTGGAATCGAAGCCATATGAGGCCTATATTTTCTATCAATTTTGATGTTGACCCGGAAGAATTGAACCAGTTGTTCCAAGTTGGGTTATTTAAATGGGTTGACCATGGGATAATGCACCCTTGACCAGAAAGACCCTTTCCGACCTCCTCATAATATTCACGACATTCTCGTTCTTCCACATGTGTCTTTGCATCCCAAAGTCCCCACAAATTATGGTTGGCAAGAGATTGTCCAACATCTTGTCTCTCACTATCATGGTTGTCCCAGTATGTCATTTCCTTTACCACCACTTGTTAATCCCAATGTCCAAATTTGTAATAACCCTAGTTGAAAATATGCTTAGGGATTATTAAGAAAAATTAATTAGGTGATTAATTGTCTTAACATGATTTTAACTAAACAAAGATTGGCATAATAATATTAATTAAATATTTATTAATCAATTAATTGTTATAATTTTGATTAATTAATTAATTTAATTAATTACCTATCACATTGAATGAACAAGGTAATAAATTTAAAAGGGTTAATAAATTATATTGTTTAAATTAAAGGATTACGTATACGGAGGGGATAAGGACCATTAATAATTGGATAAGGAGCATTAATAAATGGATAAGCAATGAATGAATGGATAAGGAAATAAATGAGGAGAAAGGGCGGTGAAGGAGGGATATGAGCGGAGGAGGTTTACGAAAAGAGGGATTATNTGGATTTGCACAGGAGAGTTTGAGTGGGGAGTCAGGAAGGATTAGTACAAGGGGCATCGGTTTGCTGGGGGTTTTGGGCACGGGGGCCAGGATATCCATATGGTATCCTGGAGCTAGGAAGTTGTCCTAGTTGGTAGGGTGGAAACAAGGTTTGGGAAGAGTTGGGCAGCGCATTAGGCAACAACAAAGCAACGGGATGGACAACTGGGTCGATGGAGAATTTAGCATCAGGAAGAGGTAAAATTGTTTTATTCTGTTATGAAATTATTATTCGTTGATAAATTTAAGTTACTGAAGTTACTGTTATGAAGTTAGTATTCTGTTATGAAGTTATTGTTTCAGTTTATGGAATAAATTGATGTTTAAATTAATACGGTTATTACACATGGTATCAGATCCCTGGTCCAAAATTTGGAGCCAAGGGCCTACCCACCTACTTAGAATTGACCCAGAAATAAACCAAAAAAAAACCTTAGAAACTGTTGTAAGTTTGAAGGAGGCCTGTTCACCTTTAGACCTGTAAGAAACCTACCCTGTAAAAGCTTCAAACCTGTGAGAAGCCTCACCTGTACAGAGTGAT
>SNQJ01S0195128.1:0-17556 GCA_010110895.2 Picea sitchensis | reverse complement strand
TGTGGCTCTTGTAATGGTGAATGTGGTCCATATGAGGTGATATCTTTTCATGCATTGCTTTGTTTCTTGTTATTATTGGCCAATCCATAGGAATATTGTTATTCAATTGGAGTAGATTGTTTAACATCTTGTATTCTTTTTATTCTATTGAGTATTTGCATTTAAGATTTGATATGCATGTGACTTTTATGCTAAAACTAATGTGCCATTTTGAGTCTTTTGTCTAGGTAATAATCTTTATCTAATGCTCATTGCAAAGGGTTTTTTTGAATTAGACATGATCATCTCATCTAGAAGAAGGGAAGGAGCTTGCTTGCATCCCTCATTTTTCAAGGAGTTGGACAAATTTCTCGTCTTTGCCTCGCCATCAAAGTGACTCCATTGCCCAAGGATTCCAAACTATCTGCTCTTCTCTTTCTCCTCTCCAAAAACTCTCTAAAAGGTTTTCTGGTTACTTGCTACTTGCATGCAAAGAAGAAATCTGATATTAAAGTTTATTATTACTTTGCATGATTACTTTCCTAAGTCTACTAATTGTTTAGAATTTCATATCTCAAAAGGTAGATTGTAAAGGTGCTGGCTTCTCAGGCATTTTTTGCTTGCCTCTAATTCCTCATTTCTAAAGCTAAAAGTACCATTTATTGTGCTCTTCATTTCAAATTTGGCAAATTAAAAGTGTTTTTCTTTGCTGTCCTAAAGTAGTCTTTAAAGTCTAAAATCAAAAATATTGGCTCTGCTAGTTTATATTAACTTGCTTTCATTCTGTATAATTTTTCTCTCTATAAGTTTTGATATACCCCTAAGCTGTCCCAAAGTGATTTTGGACATCTTTAAAGTACTTTGCTGTTTTTGCAGAACATTGGACAGCCAAAGGGAGATTCCGTCGATTTTGTGGAATTGAAGCTTTTGGAGCATCCTGGAGCTTCCTACTTCTTCAAGGAATAAACCGTTCGCTTCCAAACTTTGTAATTCATAGATCCAAAGTTTATAAGGATCCCAAAAAGTTTTAAAAAGAGAAAAAAGGAGAACTCAATTTCTCGATTGTATTAGGCTTAATAAAAGCGGGCCCTTGGAGCCCAGTTTCAGCCTCCCTTTAGGGGATTGGTGTTGTGTGCTTGTCTTTTATTATTTCCTTTCTTGCAAGTTCTAATCATCTTATTTTTACAAACACACAAGCATAAGGGAAATCAATCTTACAAAGCACTCAATCTTTCATGCACTCAAGCACAAAAGTCAAATTTCCAATTTTTCACATGTTAGCTTAGATTTCCCTAATTTTTGCTCTCAATAATGAAATCTTGCAAAGCTTTCATTTTCAGTTTCATTTCAAGTTTATTTCCTTTCAAGTTTGGAAAAATAACCTTCAGAATTGTTGTATGCTATGAACCCTTGCGAGTTTAGCTTGATCCTGGGATTCATCAGAATCGGAATTGTTTGTGCAGAGTAGTATAATTAGGGAAAACCTTAATAGCTGTTACCTTAATGCACGGAAAATTCTTAAGGGGAGTGTGTGAAGTTAGAGGAGAACTTTGAGATCTAGGTTCTGTCTGTGTTGGACATCCTAAGCATTCTTAGTGAATTACTATGAGGCCTTTGAGGCTTCGGTAGGTTCTCAGCAAGTTTCCAAACAAAAGGACAACTTCTAAAGAGGCTACACATCTTCATTAATTTACCTTCAATTAATCCAATAAACAAATATCAACAACTGCCTACGACACTTTTAAGGCATTGGTTTTATGGTTATATCTTTATGTGTATGAGCAATATTTTCATTCTCAAATGTGATTGCCTAACAAATTTATCAATCTTGCATAAATCAGATCCTACTTTATTATGCATGTATCTTTATGATTGGACAAATGATTTATATGAATATCTTATCTAATGAATGATCAAAGTTGAATGTTTCATGTTTTTATTTGCAATAAACTCCTAGAATATTTCTTTTTTTCTTAGCGTAGCTTAAAGAACATTAGTATATTTGTTAGGGATCACCCCCCTTATTTCGCTTAGAGTTGCCTCCTAGACGCTAGAGAGTCGAGGATCGTGACAGCATCTTGACTCAAGATTGCCCCAAGGACACACCCAAGGGATTGAAGATTTCTTCCACATGAAATTAAGTGTATATAAGGCAAAGAATACTTTTGGCATCATTGTCGGGGAAAATCTTTTCTATTCCCGTGAGTACCACTTTTGTTTTGTTTTTGCTTTTTGCTTGTTTGATGTTTCTTGTTTGCTTGCAAACTTGATCATCTCACGAATTCACTTCAAAATAATTTGACAAAGTATTTTGCAAAGAGGAACTCATGGTTTGCTTAACTTCATCCTTGAACTCTAAAGGGTTTTGGAGGAGGCTAGCCAAGCTTTCCTCTCAACAAGATCCTTATTAATTTTTTGGGTCCCAGTCCATCTCTGTTAGACCTTTCTTTTTTAATAAGTGTAGCTTAGAAATGGATGATCTTTATAGACCTATTGATTTCTCCGCAATAAGTGGTTATCCACATATAATTCCAAAAAATGCCTTACAAAATTTGCCTTGTTTCAAAGTAATAATATTATTGATGCTAGACGCCATGTTAAGAAAGTTTCTCATTGTTTCAATAAAATGGTGTTGCAATTCCTTATATGAAGATATAAAAATGAAGTTGTTTATCTTGTCCTTTGACGATGATGATCTTGATTGGTTCACAGAGCTCAAGGATAACCATGTCAAAACTTGCAAAGAATTGATTGATGCTTTCACGGAAAAGTGGAAAGAAAAGGAACCTCCGATTATAAAGACAATCAATTCAGATGTTTCACCAGATTCCAGTAAGGAAGAATTCATTCAAGCCATAGAACTTATCTATGAAAATCAGTATTAAAGGCCATGGAAGTTTGCCTTGCAGAGGCAGAAGCTTTTATTAAATATTCAGACCCTATAGATCTAGAGCTTCACAGTGAACAAGAGAAGGATTTTCATCTGGAAATTTCAGAAAGGCCTATAAATGAATCAGCAATTGATCAAGAGGAAATAAAGGAAATTGAGTTTGGAGTTATTAAAAACCCGGATAATTCAACTCCCCGCCCTCCTCCCAAAGAGTCCATCTCCTCGTAGAAAATATTCGACACCAGGATTATCTTGAAATAAAATGTGCTGGAACAAAGATTCCTTTGATAGTTCTAGTTCCAATTCCAGCTCCAATCTCTCAACTACTCCATGACTTAATGACAGGTAATGGGAAATTGGAAGATAGCTCCAGTTACTAACTCTAAATCATTATGAGCAATGGTTAGCCTTCCACCCATGATACCCAATGCAAAGCTTCATAAAAAATTACAAGGCTTATCAAACTTCAAAGTTTGGTTGAATAAAGAAAACCACATGTTTCTTGGGTGGCCTATTCCTGTGAAAACCCAAGTTGATAAAGCTTGGAAAAAGGATTCAATGAGTCATCCTGGACAGGGATTATTCCGACATCCTGAGGTCTTGTTTCATCCATGACATGGCTAACTCATGTAGTTTCTACTCTACCACTAGATGTTGAAAGGTTAAAGCTACAACAAAGGAGCAAACAACTTTCAAATTGTTTCTCAATGATGACATCCGACGCCCAATGGGCACCCTTTGTAACATATCTCTCTAACCTTCCCACTTTCATATATTTTATTTCTAACATTTTCATTTCTTCATTATTAGTGTAACTTGTATCTGAAATTGTTGGTTTTCATATATGTGTTGCTTATGTTGTATTTGGCTTAGGACGCTTGTGGTACTGTAGGTCAGCTTGATTCTCGATTCTCATGCCCCTCCTTCTATAAAAGATCATTATCAGTCCTCATATAGAGTTTTATAAGCATTCACTCAAGTTGTACTTGGCTGGATTGCATATGAGTCACCAGAGACTATGCATGCATGCCTGTAAGTCGAGTTCACAGATTCAAAGTTGTGTCTATTAGGACCACCTTTTTTCCTCAAGATTTCCATCCCTCCGGGTGAATTGTAATAAATGACTTGAGCATAAAAGTTGTAAAGACTATTAGCCACCTAAGACCTAGGTACCTAGTTGTACTCAGGAGTGTTTTTTCACTTGTTAATTAATTTTTGTTTTCCTTTGTGGGTGATTAATAATTTCAAGTTTTTTCACTAAAACTCAATTCCAAAGTTGGAGTATGTGTTGGTGGTTAGGCCTTTGCATGGAACTAATGTCTAGTGTCTAAATATATATAAGTTCATGCTAGGTCATCTCTATTGAGTCATATAGAAATTGGCGCTAGGTCCCTATAGGTTTTTTTTAATGTTTTAGACAAATAATAAATTTCCTGCAAAAACGGAAATTTTTAACAAAGTCAATAAATTAGAAAGTGCATGGCATCAAATAATACCGGGATGCCATATGTTTGTGCTCGCTTTCTAATCCAGAAAGCACCCATTAGACTCCTCCCTGGCCCCTTCAGTTTAGTATGGTGAATAGTGATTTTAGTCACTCAAAAATGTATTTCTCTCTAAAAAAAATGACAAAAAGGGTTTTAATTGAGTTTCCTAAAAATAGTGTGTAAGTCAAAACATGTTGGAAACATGTTTTTGACATGTCTAGAGTCTAGAGACTAGGCTAGCAATGATTCTCCCAATGAGGGCGCATCCCTAGCCTACATGGCATGTGGTGGAGATCCCAATGTGTAACTCGACCACCCTCTTGCTAGATGGCGCACTTAGAGAGTGTGGCGTCAATCCCAATGAGGAAACTTGCACCACAACTCCACCTCCACTCCACCTCACTACCACTCACTCCTACTTCACCTCCACTCCACCTCCTTCACTCCCACTCCACCTCACTTCACTTCATCATCGTCTCTCCTTCACTCCTTGTGCATCTCCTCTTCACACATGCACCACTCTCAACTTCAGATCCTCAGTGGGAATTCATTATCCCCAAAACAAGTTAAATAAGGGTCGACCCCTCTCCATTTGGTTAGTTGGAGTTTGGGCGATTTGTTTGTACATGATTGTAATATTTTTTTCATGCTATGGAATAAAAGACTTTGGAGGCAATAAATCACTGTGGTGTGGGCTCTTGTATTGGTGAATGTGGGTCATATGAGGTGATCTCATGCATTGCTTTGTTTCTTGTTATTATTGGCCAATCCATAGGAATATTGTTATTCAATTGATAGAGTTGGTAATATATTGTATTTCAATTCTATTGAGTATTTGCATTTAAGATTTGATATGCATGACGCTTATGCTAAAACTAATGTGCCATTTTGAGTCTTTTGTGTAGGTAACACCTTTATCTAACAAGTTCATTGCAAGGAGCTTTGTGAATTAGACAGGATCATATCATCTAGAAGAAGTGAAGGAGCTATTTGCATCCCTAATCTTCTGTGCTGAGTTGGACAAATTTCTCGCCTTTGCCTCACCATCAAAGTGACTCCATTGCTCAAGGATTCCAAACACTTCAAGTTTCTCTCTTTCTCCAAAAGCTCTCTAAAACGTTTTTTGGATACTTGGTTACTTGCATGCAGAGAACAAATCTGATATTAAAGTTTATTATTACTTTGCATGATTACTTTCCTAAGTCTACTAATTGTTTAGAATTTCATATCTCAAAAAGGGTAGATTTAAGTACAATTTCTAGGCATTTTTAGTTAGTTTCAATTCCTATTTCTAAAAGCTAAAAGTGCAGTCATTTATTGTTCTCTTCATTTCAAAATTTGAGAGAAAATTAGATGTTTTTCTTTGTTGTCCTAAAGTAGTTTTTTACAGTCTGAAAATTTCCCAAAATATTATTTGCTAGTTTAGTAGTTAACTTGCTTTCATTTCGCAATTTTTTCTATAAGTTTTGATATACCCCTAAGCTGTCCCAAAGTCATTTTGGGCGTCTTTTGGGTACTTTGTTTGCTGTTTTTGCAGAACATTGGACAGCCAAGGGGAGATTCTGTCGATTTTTTATGGAATTGAAGCTTTTGGAGCATCCTGGAGCTTCCTACTTCTTCAAGGAATAAACCTTTCGTTTCCAAACCTTGTAATTCATAGATCCAAGTTTATAAGGATCCCAAAATAATTCTAAAAAGAGAAAAAAAAGGAGAACCCAGTTCTCAGTTGTAATAGGCTTTAATAAAAGCGGGCCTCGTAGTGCCCAGTTTTGTCTTCCCCTTTAGGGGGATTGGTGGATTGGTGTGTTGTGTGCTTGTCTATTTTTATTATTTCCTTGCAAGTTCTAGTCATCTTGATTTTAAACACACATACAAGCATAAGGAAATCAATCTTACAAAGAATTCAATCTTTCATGCATTCAAGCACAAAAGTCAAATTTCAATTTTTCATACATGTTAGCTTAGATTTCAATTTATGCTCTGAGTAATAAAAAATCTTTCAGTTTATATTTTCAGTTTCATATTTCTAAGTTTATTTTCCTTTCAAGTTTAAAATAAACTTTCCCCGCAATTAATGTGTGTATGCTTTGAACCCCTTTAAGTAGCCTAGCTCCCATCCTCGGATTCATCAGAACTGCACTGTTTGTGCTGGAGTAGTATAATTAGGGAACGCTAATAGTTGTTACCTTTAATGCCAGGAACGCTTCAAGGGAGTGTGTGAAGTCAGACGGAACTTTGAGATCTAGGTTGTCCCCGAGTTGGACATTCGACACCCTTAGTGAACTTACCAGTGAAGCCATGGGGCTTCGGTAGGTTCTCAAAAAGTTTCCAAACAAAGAGGTAAACTCTAAAGAGGCCACACATCTCTCACTAATCTACTTTCAATTCAACCTTTAATAAAACACAGATCAACAACCGCCCACCACACTTTTAAGGCATCAGTTTCATGGTTATATATTTATGATTGTCTAACAAATTTATCAATCTTTCAGAAATCGTATCCTACTTGGTTTATGCATGTATCTTTATGAATGGACAAATGCTTTATATGAATATCTTATCCGATGAATGATCAAAGTTGAATGCTTTATGTTTTATTTTGGCAATAAACTCCTAGAATAGTTCTTTGCTTATCGTAGCTAAAGAGCCTTAGTATATTTGTTAAGGATCACTCCTTGGCTTCAAGGAGTTGGCTAAGACGGTTGAGTTGGGGATCAAAGTGACAAAGACTTGACCTTCTAGACTTCCCCAAAGACACACTGGCTAAGTGGGATTGAAGATTTCTTCCACATAGCCCAAGTGTGTATAAAGCGGCAACAAGCACCATAGTTGTTGTTCTCACAATAGAATTCCTATAGCTTGGATTTACATGAGGTAAATGAGTCCAAAGCTCAGAGGATTATTCTAGATGTGGTGAAGGACCACCTTATCCCACACTTCATCGAAGATGTTCCCAACCAAATCTGGATATAAAAATCAGACTTATGTGGTTGAGAACTTTCTTCAAACACTTTGACAGTATGTTTTGCTATATATAATTGATGGTTGTTATGTTTTCTGTGTGTTGGCTGATTGAAACATTTTGTCAAACACTTTAGTGCAATGGCTGTAGCATTCATTTATGTATTTTCTGATGCATTTGGTCCCCTATTTCTCTGTAATACATAAGGAAAACACATGCAATGATAACCAAATAAATTAGAAACTAATAGCTATTAAAACTCATAAGATAGTACCTCAAATCCCTACTTTATTTAATATGCATTTGGCTGTCCAACATACAAGACTTCCAACTATAAGTAATATTAACAGCCACTTTTGGCCCATAATGGCTCCAAAAGACATGGAAATAGTGTCAATGATCCTCCTTTTCGATCCCCTAATGATGACTTCTCAAAAGAGATATGTTATATCATGCAAAATCCATAATTCCCATACCAAGAAATGTGCCCCCCTTGTTGCTTACGCTCTGCTGAAATATGCACAATAAATCTTATGTAAAATCTTCATGAAATGGTCATTGATCTGTAGGAGAGATGATGACTAGCTCCTATGATAAGTTTCCCTAGTTGTAGATGATAAATCTGACCTCAAACAACAAGATCACTCATCCAAAATACGCCCTCCTTCAATAATTTCGCCCCCCTGGTCACAATAAATCATTCTACAGATAAACCCCTCCAATAACAGATGAGAAAAGGCACTCTTGGCATGACAAATCCCCCAAGAAAGAGAGAATCATCAAATCTCCCTTGTGCTATCCAAATCGAATTGATCTTCTCCCAACAATGCACCCTCTCTGTTGGAAAACCTCTCAACCTACACCCTGCTTGCACACGTGGCTCCAGAATGAATCTCTGGAACTAATGTAGAATGGTGAGGAGGAATCTTTCACCTCCTTGACCAAGCTTGGACCAAAATTAGAGGAATATTACACCTCCTTATTGATCTCTAGGTTTTTCTCACCAAAACCCTCAAAAACCCCCAAATACCATGGGCTGTCTAGCTAATAAGCCAGGCATCAAAATAACAATCAACATCATCATGAGAATAGAGGCCCCCCATGTCTCTTTATCCTCCCTATTCACCTTGTCTCTCCAAGTGACTTTTACTTTAATTTATTATTAATTAATTAAATCACTTTAATTAATTAATTAACTTCATTTTACCTCTAAAAGGATTTAGATCCTCCTTGTATTTCTCTCACATCAAAGTCACTTCTATCATCCTACTCCTATAATGTTATTCCTCCATTCGAAGAAAGCCATTACACTAAGAGGGTTCCTCCTCCAAGCATTATGCCCAATATGACCTTTCTTAGTGAATTTAATTAACATATGGTACCATAATAACTCAAAATTACTTGAAATCGCCTAATGCAATGAAACCAAAGCCTAGTTGTGTGTAATGGATCATGATGATGAAATAAGACGATCAATGCAAGGCAAGTCAGTCTATCCCCTCACAATTCCATGTTCTCTATCACCCCATATGGCTACTCCTCGTCAATATAACACTCAGACAATGATGTCCCAAAGTGGGGGACATAAAATAACACTCTCCAAGCAAAAAATTTGGCCCAGGGAATGAAACTTACTTCATGTGCAAGGATTTAGCACAATATTTATATGTTATGGACCTTCCAAACACTAACATCATCCTTGAGTGCCAGCTATCACCCCTTAATGATGGCCGCATTGCAGATAGTCAATAAATGGGCTGGGCTACCTCATGAATTATGTGGTAGGGCAGGAAAAAGCATGGGTTAAATGGCTTCACTTGGGGAATATTGCTTACAACACCACCCATCACATGTCCCTAGGCATGACACCATTTAGGGGCTTATACAGCTATGACCCTCTCATTTCCAGTAGAGATTTCCTTTGGTGACAGCAAGGCTCCCATGGTTCAAGACTAGATTCAACAAACTCAAGACATAATCAGGGAACTCAAGGACCACTTGCAAAGGGAACATAATCAACAGAAGGTACATGCAGACAAACACAAGATTGAGCACACATTTGAGGTCAAGTGGACTTGGTTTATTTGAGGCTTCAATCGTACAAGCATGCATCCATTAAGAGAAGTGGTACAAAGAAGCTCCACCCAACCTCGTTTCCTCGGTCCATACAGAGTCAACAGACGGTAGGGGCCGTGGCATATGAGCTGGATCTACCAGCTGTAAGCAAGAAATACACAATGTCTTCCATGTTCTTCGTTTGAAGAGGGCCATTGGTAAGCATATCACTCCTATTAAGGAATTACCACCTTTGGATGAAGAAGGACAATTGGTAATCGATACCGGAGGAGATATTAGAAGTCTAGGAGAAGAAGTTGAGGAAAAGAAGCATTAGAGAGTATCTAATTAAGTGAAATAACCTACCTACAGAGGATGCCACTTGGGGAACAGTTGATCCAAGAGACAGTTCGAATTGCTTGTAAGGGCACTTCTAACAGGAGACTATAATGTCCTAATTCTGATGGTGGGCGAGGTTTGGAGAGACTCAATTGTCTAGTTATCCCCACTAGACTATAATCTCAAAGAGAGCTAGGGACAAAGTCAACCGTGAAGACATACATTCTATTATTGTTGGACTTTGTGGAAAGGGATAACCGAAAGAAAGAAAAGGTGAGTTATATAAGAGTTAACTCCTAGGGGTTAACTAACTCAACAGATGAATAGACTGAAGATATAAAGGAAAGGGCAGGGAACACTCCTTATTCACTCTGTATTATCATCTTATTTGCATTGGAGAGCTTGAGCACAATCAATTTTGAGAGTTTTGAGTCTAAAACTTGTCGATGTGATTATACCAAGCAAGTGAGACATTCTCCGGTGACACGTAATCGATTGAGTCAATCTTCTGAGAGAGAAACCCTTAGATGGGTGTGTGGTTCCTATCCGAGACGTAATCGAACGAGGGATGGGCCTCCTTACGTGAGAGAGTTGAGAAGAATTTTATGATTCTCCCGTAACGCAAAGGAGAAAGGAGATATGTTGAAAGTTGACGTGCATGCTTGAGCACAAGGTGATGCAGAATTCTCATTAGCTGGGTGCATCATTATGAGATGTAGATGAAGACGATGTATTAGCTTCCCTTGAGCAGAGAGTTGAGATGATAAAATCCATACGACTCTCCTGTGTAATGCAAAGGGAAAGAAGATCCTGCTGAGTTGGACATGACTATGGATGAGCACAGTTGAATGTGATCTTAGTGGCTGAGCTCTAGTGAGTGTGGTTCTCCCGGGTGAGACGCAGTTGAGATAGAGATATGGACATCCCTTATGGATGTGCCCCTAGTGGTTGATCACTAGTGGGTGTATGAGATACATTTCTATATTGTTCAAGAGTCAAACTTACATATTACCCTAATTGTAATGTGTGCTGCACAGTCGCCCCCACTTAATGAAAGATAATTAATGTAAAAAGACAATTAATCTTGTAATTATTAATAATATTAGATAGAGAGGTCAGCCTCATAGCCAATTGACACCCTTATGTTGACAGTGTTCACTCTAATATATAAAGGTAAATTTTCCATTGTAGAATCATATCCTTGTGTTTTTTTGGAAATTTCAGCAAGTATACTTCTTTGGAAAGGGTGCGCACCTCTTGGGCGCTAGTTTCTAGGGTTTGGTAAGCACCCTTTTGTGTTGTGGTTTTCTGGTGGTGGGAGGTCTTTCTCTTGAAGAATATAGCAAAGGATTGGGTTGGGCTTTCTTCCTTGTTGAGAAGGGTTTCCTGTATCACTTCTGTAATTTGTGCATGGTGTTTCTTCTTGTGATCTTGGTTGTCGAATAAAATTGTTTATGGTTTAAGCTAAATGCTAAAATGAAATGAACTCCATGCTTAAACCTTGCCTTATTGAAAAATCAACAAAACCCTAGAGATCAACTCTTCCTATGGTGAAATATTTCACCTTTCTTGATCTAGGCTTGGTCCTCGAGGTGAAATAATCCCACACCATCATTCTACAATGTTGCAGGGTTTGTTCTACATGCAGATTCCAGGCTAGCAACCTAAGGCGTTTCCAACTAGGGGGCTCACCACCTTGAGGAGATTGATTTGATATGGAGGAAGGAGAAGGAATTTTGGAAAAGGAGCACATTCGGTTTTCTTTGTATGGTCTCTAGCATCATTCTTGGTCTATTTTAGAAGGTTTTATCCTTATAGTTTATTTCTGTGAGATTGGCACGCATTGAAGAGAAGGGCTTACTGCAGAAAGAGGTTATTAATGTTTATTTGCTTAGATATTCATAGATTGATTTGAGACTTCATCATCTTGTTAGCATTTGGCCTTGTTGTCAGCCTTATACACACCTAAAAGACGTGGAAGAAATCTTCAGTCCCCTCGGTGTGTCCTTGGGGCAAGTGAGAGTTATGGTGATGTCACCTAATCCTCAACTCCTCCTGCCTAGGCCAACTCCTACAGCCAAGGGGGTAGTCCTAACAAATATACTAAGGCTTTTTAAGTTAAGTACAAAAATGAAATCTAGGAGTTTATTATTCTTTAAACAATCAAACTATAAACTGATAAAACATGAAGTAAACATTCACCACTTATATATAATCAATAAGCATATACTTGTACCAAAAGGATACTAAGAAACAATTGTTAGATGCAAGTTTTGAATAAAATTAGATAGATAACCAAATTGAAAATGAAGCTCATTCCATACATAAATATATCAATAACATTAATTTAAATTTTATTTAATAATATGTCCATATATAAAATCCAATATTAAACATGAGCCGCGGAAATAATATACATAAAGCGTAAATTTTTGAAAGAAATAAACTATGTACAAAAAAAAAAAAAAAAACTATGGAGGAAATAAAATGAATTTAAAGTACAAAGGATAGGGTTTAGAGAATATGATACAACAAAATGTCCCATGACATCGGGATGACTTCGTGGAAGAAGAGCTTGAGAAGTTGAACATTTACTGGTAGTGGCAACTTCTCACCATCTAATCTTCTTAGGACAAATGAATTCTTTCCAACTACATCTCGATATAAGGTCACCTATAAGTTATCAAACTTGTCGGCTTCCCCGGCTTCTCTTCGCTTTGGTCCTGGCTGTGAGGACTGGTTTATGGCCTGGAAATCCCTTTGTCTTGGAGGACTTATCGAAAGTCCCTTTTATCTTTTCCTAATTTTATACTTTGATCAAGGGCTTTTCTTCTGCTTTTCATCCAACTCAATTATCTCATCAATCCTGCTTTGATGAAAATCTTCAGTTTTTAAGCCATACTTCTGGACGAATTGATACACTGGAAGTTTGAGGTGAACTCGCAAAGTGGGACATCAAGGCCATAAACCAATTTGAAAGGATCTTTTCCTCGTTGAACTCTTTCTTCTGCGGATTCTGTCGCCCCAAAGTGCAAACTTGATCTTATTATCCTACGATCTTTTGTTATCCCCAACAAATTTCTTAAGAATTGTCATCAAGTTTTTGTTGCTAGACTCAACAAGGCCATTACCCCCCAGGATACAATTCTGGATGAGTGGGATAATATAATGTCAGATGGAAATATAATGAGGATAGTTTTGTGGAGCCAAAGCCTTTGGGCATTATCTGTAGTTATTTTTGTTGGCACCCTAAATCTAGTGATAATTCTATCTTCAAGAAAGTCCATGACCACTTTTATTTGGCTTGTCACTTGGTGGGTATAGTCAATTTTAATTTGTAAAGTAATCAGCTGCCGTGATTATCCAAGTATAGCCATTACTCTAATTATCTCCTCAACTCCACTCAATAAAATCAAGCCCCCATTGTTGAAAAGATGCTTCAACCATTGGTTGTAATGATGGCTAGCTTCATTCTAATAAACAACCGACACTGACAACCCTCTAACCATTTTGTGCACATCCGAGAATATAGTAGGCCAGTAGTAAACTGCTCTGAGGATTTTGTGAGCATGGGTTTTACTTAAAATGCCCACCACAAAATCTTGAATGAGTCCACTAAGAGTCTTTTGAACTCTGGTCATCAACATATCTAAGTATTACCCCCAATGTGTTCCTCCACCCCAATCCATCTCGAATAATACAATACTTAGTTGCCTTTTATCTCAATGCTCTTCAGACCAATTAAATGACTAGGCATGTGAGATTAGAAAGGAAGAAAATTATATCAACATATCATTCATGTTGTTCTAACCTTTGAAGTTCTCGAGATAAAGCTGGCCCAGTTTGGCTGTTTTGACAGACTAGGTCCAAAGCCTGTTCATTACTCCTTTAGTTAGCATTTGAGTTAATCCTTGACCTTTGATTAATTTGGTGGTTTTTATCTCTAGATCACTTTGTATTTTCTAAAATCCACTTTCCCCTGACCCCCAAACAGCCTTGTTGTCCAAGGATATCTTAACTGCTGGGTGAGGTACATACCCCACAACTTTGAATATCCTATGTACACTCAAATGCTTAAGGGACTTGACTGGGGCATATGCTTGTTTTTCCATGGTTGTGTAATTAAGTTCTAAATTTTTCAATGCCTTACTCATAAAAGCAATGGCTATTTCCTCACTATCATCATTCTTTGGAGCAACACTCCCGCTATAGTATCCTCGTATAAAGGAGAAGATTTCCATCTTTGGCATAGCTCTGGACCTGATTAGGCATGGGTGAGATTTTACTCAATTGTATCCTAATACTTTTGAAAGCTCTTTCTTCCTTCTTCCTGGCCCACCTAAATTTGGATGTCCTTCTTAAGAGTCTTTGATGGGTTCTGCTCTGCCAAATTGGGTATGACTCTTCTTACAAAGTTAATTTGACTACGGAAGGATTGTATAAGCTTCTTGGTTTGGGGTAAGGGGACTTGTTGTATGGGTTGTACCCTTTTTTGGGTCCATTTTTACTCCATCTTTGTTATGATATGACCTAACAATTTTCCTTCTTCATCAACTCTAAGATTGACTTACCGGATTTAAGGAGTTGCCATATTTTCGGCATCTTTCGAAAACTTGTCCGAGATGACTTATATGATCAAATCTTTCTTTCGAAAACACGGTTAAATCATCCTAGTATATCTCAATGATCTTGCCAATCAATTCATGAAAAGCAAAATCCATAGCTCTAAAACGTGGCCTCCCCCGATTTACACAATCCAAAAGGGCATTCAGCATTCAAGGTACCCCATGGTGTGGGGGAAAGTTGTCTTATTTTGATCCTCTTCCTCACCAACACTTGATTGTATCCGGAGAAACCATCTAACATAGACATTATTTTGACCCAGTAACTCTTTTGCAAAGAGTTACCGTTGGGCAAGGGTACTGTCCAATGCATGCAAGATTCAGATTTCTAAAAATCTATACATAGTCTTATTCCCCATTTTTCTTTCTAACTACTACCAAGTTAGAACACCATGCAGAGTGTCTTTTTGGTGCAATGATGCCAGCATCTAACATCTTTTTGAGCTTTGCTTGAATCAAAGCTGCCAACTTAGAATTTATTCACCAAGTTTCTGCCTAAAAGGTTTTGTGTCTTCTTTGGAGTGGGATATATGTTGAAATACATCATATTTATAAGCTTTGAGTTTGTCATATGTAAAAGCAAATACATCCCTATACTCACCGACAAGACTTATTAATTGTTTTTTTCTTTTTCCAAGTAATTCTTTCCATTTTTATGAGTCTTGGGGGCTTTGTGTCCTAATGTTTCTATATAGCTGTCAAGTTTTATTACTTCCTTTTTCTTCTTGTACATGCCATTAAGGCCGTGATCTTTCTAGAGCGGTTATTCCCCTAGGTGTTGGATTCCTTATTGAGTCATCCTCCTCATGATAATCTTTGCCTTCTTCTTTATAAATGACATAGAAATATGAGAATTCCTTAACATTATGAATGAATATTAGGATTTGTTTGTCATCTCTCAATACTTGCCAATGATCAATATTATCCGGAACTAAGGTCTAAAGAGATTATTTCCACTCTTTGCTTCTCCTCCATTAAATCTTCTCCTTGTCGTTGAGGGTTGAAGTTGTAACTGGCCAAACTGTCGGCTAGGATCAAGTTGTTTTGGATCTCTAGGTAATCGAAATGATATCCATAGGAGAAAGAGCATCAAACATTTCTATGGTATCCCAAATTGCATTTTCGTATCTCCTTAATCTTTCACTTTTGAATGCAAATTTATTTTTAACCTAAAGAATGACTAAGTCCGAAATACCCCTGACATTTATTATTTTTATCCCAATATCTTTTGCAATTTCTAAGCCTAGTAGAAGTGCTTCATACTTTTTTGGCCACATTATTTTTTTGCATCAAATTCTAATCTAAAATGTAAAATTGTAAGACTGCTGGTGAAACTAGGACAATCTCAACCCCTTTTCCTGATCTTGAATGTGCAACATCAAAGTTCATCTTCTAAGCCTTATCACTTTCCTTTTCATCCTTAAACTTTTCTTCACCTGGTGCTAGGAAGTTCGAACAAATAAAAAAATTTCCCATGTCGATGTTTGGGTGCTAAGAACCATTAACTGCTCTTTAGTGGTCTTTATATGGTACTTCCTTTGTTTAAAGAGTCCTAAATGTTTCTATATTGGTGGAGGAGGGTATGGGATAGTTGAAAAGGATAAATCCATATTTATGCAACCACACATGTGAGCTCCCCACTTTCTCGAGAGAAGCATAGGCATACCCCAAGCATTTGGCACATCGATTACAAGCACATCCATTTTAAAAGCAAAATCTAGGTGGAAAGCTAGCTTAACTGGCAGATCGGCGATAATCCCAAGGGTTTCAATCGCATTTCCCTGGAATCCATGGTACATATGTTTTGATAGGGCCTTGTAACTTAAGGCCTAATCCCTAGCATGATTCCTCAGTAATGATGTTGGATGAAGATCCTGAATCATACATACAATTATGTAACTATTGGTCATTTATTCTCTAGAGACACAAAGAAAGGGGGGATTCTCTCTTGGTTCTACTCCTCTCACGTGGGTCAGAATCCACTCATGGGTCTCGGTAGTTCCTTATCCTTTTCCTCGGGACTTTATCAACCTCTTGATTTTAAATAACCTTTTACTATCAGAAATATTTATTGCTTTGAGTACTTTTTCCTTTTGTGAAGGAATTTCAGAAGGTCCACATCGAACCAATATTTTAGCATTCAAATCCAACTACCTAAATCAATAGATAGGACAAGAATTGGAAGGGTAGTTACCTTTGGGAAATTTGTTTGAGGATTTGCTTGGTGCCTTCTCCCTTTCCCTTTGCAAACAATTCCCTTATGTCCAAGCATCTCTAGAATCTGCCTGCTTAGGCTTTTGTGTCCATAGTTTGGTGGACATTATCATACTCTTCAACCACTTTTTTTGCTTGCTCACACCTTTCTGCATTTGGAGCCAATGATCCATTGACAATGGGTGAGTTTCTCCAAAATTGTTTGTGGTTAGAGCTTCTTGAATGCCTCACAAAGTTGTTTGTTGGAGGGAGTCCATGCTCATTTATTTGGCAAAATACTGACAAGTGGACTCTTCATGAAAGCCCTCACATGCTCTACAAAAGGGTGGTATTTCCTCATTTACCACATTATTAGATTATAACTGAATAGGTGGCCTTTGTTCTTGTTGAGGAGTTTTCTTTTGCCATCTTCATTTCCGTGCCCTAAGAATCTATTATTCTGCCTTTGGGACCTTCCATGGCTATCAACCTATTCTCAGAATGTGAGGGCTCACTACTTCTCAAGTTACTTCAAGGCGTTTTCCCGTGCACTAAGCTAACTACTTTAGAGATTGTCCTAATTAAACTATCAACCACTCACCAAAGATGTACTGCAGTATAGAGAAACTTACTTCCAGTATATCGAGACTAGCTCGCAACTGAAGGGTCAAGAACCGCACTGATCAGGACAGGGAATTTGTTTATTTTATAACAAGAAAAATAAATCATCAATTGAAAATGTGAGACTAATTACTAATCCATCGATTAGGCTTCATGTAGGAACTGAGGGGATTTGTTTATTTGCCAAATTGAAAATGTGGAAAATAAAGCTTAGCAATTAGTTTTCACTTTGCAAAAAGCAAAAAACTAATCTAAACTGATTGTGCTTGCTTTGTGATGATTAAAGGATTTCTTTAACTACTTTAGTTATGAAAATAAATCTAAGCTAAAATTTGCAAAAATTGACACCACCACAGAAAAACATCGTTCTGTGGGAAATGAAAAGTTTATATTTCCCCTAGGGGGAAT
>SNQJ01S0195127.1:6691-17556 GCA_010110895.2 Picea sitchensis | reverse complement strand
TCAAGCGAGTCCTTTGAGGATTCAAGAAGAAAACTCAGGAAGGCGAGTGCTTTTATGTACGAGGTCGTAACTGCAAGGAGGGTGGAGACCAAAGATCTTCCTTTGAAGGAATCCGAGTGAGTAAGCTCAGGAGGGATAGTTTCGTCGTGGGATCGTGGGACAGACCTAGGATGAAGTTTGAACAGAAGGGAACTTCGGAACAGAAGAAATCTCCAAGGAGGAGAATCAATGGCCTGGATTCGTACGATAGAATCGCGAAATCCCGCTAATCATTAGATCATGGAGAAGTGCGCAGAAGTTAACCCTTAAGAAAAAGGGGTGAACCAAGAGCCATCGGGACTTGGCATATCGGGTTTCCCGGAGGCAAGAGTTTCATACTCTTTGAAATCGTGATCGGTGATTTCCCGATAGCACGAGTGGGAGACAGGTGTCAAGGCATTAGGCCTCACCATGAGGTATTGATAGGTGGGATCGTAAAATCGGGGTTCGGGGTTTTACGATGCAAAAGAATTGCGACCGGTGAAATCGTGACCTGCGATTCCTCGATATAATCACAACCGTCGATTTGTGGGACACGCGTCAAAGGATCCCTTGGAGTCGGGGTTCGGGGAATCAGGATTCGGAGAATCGGGGTTCTCGACGTCAAGGAATTCTTGCATCGCGGATTCGCGATCTGCGAAATCCTGAAGTGACGTGGCATGTGGGACCATGGTTTCTAGTGGAGTACAGGTGGAAGCACATCGGCATATTGGGGATTGAAGTGCCGATAGAAGGAAGAGGTGGAGGTGTCGAATCCAAACGTGCCATCGCATATCGACATATCAGAGTTCGGGGTATGGGGATTCATAGTGTAAGTGAATCACGAAATTGCATGTGTCGATTCCCCGATAGAGAAATCTCCGATAAATAGAAGTGTTGACTGTTGACCCATCGGGGTTCGGGGTTTTGATTTGCATGAGAATTGTGCCAACAGGATTTGTGAAATTGCGAAGTCCAATTTCCCGACAAGCACAGGGGAGATCGCCGAGGAGTTAGTTGTGGGTATTGAGAACTCCCGAGCGGAGTTGGAAGAGTCCTTTGACTCTTCGGGCCATGTGTAAAAAGGTCCTGGTGGGAGCGGCCGTGTTGTCGAGGGCAGGTTGGCGTCAATTTACCTATTCATATAAAGTTCAATTGAATAATATGACATGTTTCTTTCTTGCAACTAGTATTGGGATTTCATGTAAATTTGAAGAAAAAATCGGCTCGGCCTCAAGTGCATGCCCTAGTCTAAAATTTGAACCTACATTAGTGGTTGATATTGCATAAGATGTAGTTTGTCATTTCACACTTGTCTATAAAATTATATTGGCATTTTTAGACATAAAACTACCTGGTGTGCATAAAGGATAAACATTGCATTATAAAACCAAATTGCCAAATTGTTAAAGTTGGCTATAATAAACTACACACCCAAAGATGGATAAGGATCATTAATCTAGGATTTAAGTTATATATTGATCAATCGAATATGTATAACATGTTTGTACAATTAGTGGTGTTAGGCGGTTGGGTTAGTTTGATGGACAATTCGTATGGATTTTTGTGTTTCATTGATGTCAAGCATTGAAGAGTGATATTGTAGATTAATGTCAACCCCTAGTAATTGATGTTAACCCTTGAAGAAAGTCCGGTAGAAAATTCCAGTAGCACAATGGTTTGGGTAATGGACCCATGTTTGTTTGATGGATAATGGTATGAGTTTTGATATATTTTTAGGTAAGACTATTCCATATGGATAGTACATGTCATGCCATTTCCGTTGATATGTGGAATGCCACATAACTCCTCACAGTTAGAGAGTTATGGCCATGTAAAGTTGGAGAAAAGTTTGGGTAATGGACCCAAGTTTGTTTGATGGATAATGGTATGTGTTTTGATATATTTGTAGGTAAGAATATTCTAGATGGATAGTACATGTCATTCCATTTCCAGTGGTATGTGGAACATCACATAACTCCTCACGGTTAGAGATTTATGGCCATGTGAAGTTGGAGAACCCTCACGAGTCATCTAGAAGCCCCAAAAGGTCAAAGTAGTCAAAGTGGTTTAAAATATTTTAGAAGGTAAATAATAAAGTGAAGAGATGAGTGTACTATAAGTCAAAGTGAATACAAAATAAATTATTTAAATAATAAAGTTAATGGAGAAATTACTAATTTGACAAGTGGTTAGAAGTCGGTTAACCTTAAAATAAGAAAAGTGGGTTAAGATGGTTAAAAAGTAACCCCTTGAGGAAGCTACATGAAAGTATAAATAAGAGGCAAGGTTCTCTCATTTTAATCACACTTGAGAATATTGAATATATACAAGTGACTAAGGTAAACAAAGGAAATCTAAGCTTAATTTCAGAGGGAAGGTGAAGTAAAGAAGGTCAAAATTCAAGGGAGGATAAATTATTTTGATTATGGTTTCTAAGGTATGTTATTTACATGTCATCTCACCATTTGCAGAATAATTATTTTTCTAGAATGCTTCAGAACATGAAATTGGGAGGCCATTGAGAAAACATATCCTGGTAGCTTTGGTACAAATTCCAACTTGTGGGTCGTGTTATTTTTGGCGTTACACTCTATGGACAATAGGTTTTGTGGCTAGTCTTGAAACTATTCTAAAACATGTGTTTCAGGTAAAAAATTCATAAATTCATATACAAATTCAGTAAAAAAAAATGTGTTGGTTAGAGTACAGTTTGTAGTATTCTATGTACAATTTTCATATCCATACAAAAAAAAATTCGTGCGGGGCACACTCTACAAGTTCGCTCTCTAGAATAAGCAATAATTCAACAAGGTATGCCATTTTTCCTATAACTCATTTTATGAGAGGTTCCAAGTAGTGACACATGGAGAAATTGCATAAAACACACTAAATAACATTGTGTCCTATTTTCATATCTTTATTCATTACAAGTACATAGTTATGATTATTTCGAGTTAATGTTATTGACTAATCCAAAACTAGTCATGTGAGACTAAAGTAAAGTTCGATGAAAATTCTAGTCTCTTGTTGTTAAAGCTAAGGAAGGTTTCCAGGTATGTGATCATATACAATAGGTATATTACAGAGTTACAAATCATATTTGGATGATAAAATTGATGAGGGCTTTTGGTTGAGGCACATGTTGGGTACATGGTCGAGACAAGTAGTTGATGAGTTGGCACATACATGACGTGTATAGTTGATGATCTTGGTACATATTGATGATTCATAATTGATGAGTAGTTGATACATGATTGGTTCATACTTGGTACATGGTTGGAGGCACTTGTTAGTAGCATTGTTCACACATGGTTTATGGATTATGTAGCATACTTTTATTGGTATATGATTAGAAGAACATATTGATCTTGGTGATGATTATGAGTTGTTGTGTTATGCTTGGTTGACGCACATCTTTGAGAGTTTTCTTGGTGATTGATCTTGGTGAGTAGATATGATTTGGTTGAGAAGATTGATGAGATAGGTTGATGTGATAGGTTGTTTGGATAAGTTGTTTGATAGGTTATAAATACAGGTTTGGTGCATGGTTGATGCACTTGTTCATGGTACAGGTTTAGGTACATGTTGGTGCATGGTTGATGCACTTGTTTATGGTACATGTTGATTACAAATTGAGGTACAGGTTGATGCATGATTGATGCATGGTTCAGGTTATTGGTACAAGTTTTTTGGTGCAAGTTTATTGGTAAAGGTTTACATCAGTATATCTCATACTGATAGTGTGACAGTGGTTCCATCATTCTACTTATACGTCAGGGTGGTTGGACAGGGCAAAGATAGGTGCTTTTAGCCACCTTTTGGTTGTAGCTAGAGAACATAGGGGGTTATAGCCTCCTTCTATTTGTNGTAGCCATAGAATTGGGGAGTTGGAGATTCCCTCATGTTGTAGCTTGAGAAACTAGGGGGTTGGAGCCTCCTTCCAGTTGCAGCTGAAAAAAAAAGAAAGTTGGTGCTTCTAATGAATGCAATTCCTAAATAAATATAAGAAAAAGAATTCTGTGGTTTTCTCCCGCTTTAAGTTTCCACGTAAAACACTCATGTATTGTGTATGTGTGTGATTTATAATTTGTTCATTATTTATTTACTCTACAACTATTGGATGATAATGCTAAATTGATATAACACTTGAATTTTATGGTGAAAAAGGATTAAATTTCTCTATTATTGATTCACCCCCCCCTCTCAGTAATCCAACAATTGGTATCAGAGCAGGTTCCTTCATGAAATAGTTTAACCACTAGAAGGAGATCATGGATTATTATGAGACTGGACGAATGAAAGTATTTTTACAAGAACAAGGGTATTATATTTTTCTATCAGTCATTACAGGATATGATAGTTCAAAAAGGGAAAAGACTACAACCAAGAAGGAATTGAAGAACAATAAAAAAATAGCAATGGATTTCATCTAGGAAGGATTACCTAATCCAGTAAGAGAAAAGGTTGGTAAATGTTCATTAGGCAAAGATATTTTGGATAAGTTACATGACATATATTCTTCACCCATCATATATTAAGAAAATGCTAAAGAAGATGTAGGTACAGATCAAGAATAAATATGTTCACCATGTCAAATAGATTCAAAAGATGAAGAGTACATAAGCAACATAGGTATGTTGTTTTATTTTAATTGTGAAAAACGTGGACATCTTGAAATAGAATTCCATGAAGGAAATAAGATAGAAAAAAAGTTGAAAAAGAAGACAACTATGAGGCAAAATTGATTAGTGCTTTAGATGAACTAAGAGAAGAAAACAAGTCACTCAATAAATAATTGATGAAACAAAAGGAAAGTGTTTACATTTTTGAAGAATCCCAACATGTCATTGAGAAGAATCCCAATGGGTCATTGAGTACTTAAGAGCTCAGCTAGAAGAAGCTAGAAAGATCAAATAAAATCTTCAATATCAAAAGCACTGTTTGGAATTCAACATAGCAACACAGAAGGAAGAAGGAAGAAGAAGAAATGAGAGAGAATATATTGAAAGATCATTTTAAGGAAAGAACTAATGATCTAAACTAGCTTGAGTCAGAGTTTGGTCAAGAAGAGAAAGTACTTGAATAAGAAATAATCACATTAAAAATTCATATTGAAGAAGCGAAGAGAAGAGAATAAGTCACAAAGTCTCAGATATTAAATAAATAAGGAGAGGTTGAGAATCTAGAAGAAGAAGTTGTCACATTGAGAAGTAAAATCATCAATCTCAAAAAGAGCATTGAAGAAACAGAAACATCCACATCATTTATAGAGAATGAGGAGAAGCACTCTAGGTTGATAGAAAAGAAGAATGAATAAAATAGAAAGAGTTATGTAGAAATAATCAAAGGAAGGAATCATGGTCAACCAGAATATAAGAAAACTATTGAAGATACTTCTTCAAGAAGATCATCTTTTTTCAAGCCACAAAGAAGCTTCAATCATGATCATGATCAGTCAATGTAGAATTTTAGAAGGACTACACCACAAAGAAGATCATTCACTCCCAGGTATGAAAATTTCTTTTATGGTAATTGTTTTTATTGTACTAATTTTGGACATAAGATTACAAATTACAAGGATTATATAAGAAATGTTCAAGCAAGAAGTGCCTATGTGACCCCATGTAACATTGAATGTTACAAATGTCATAACTATCGACACAAGCTAGTGATTGTAGAATCATAATCGATACTTCCATGAAAGAGAACACTGATATCATATATAATAAAGTATGGATAAGAAAACACGAAGAACCGATGAACAAATAACAAGTCCTAGAGATCACAAGATTGGTAATAAAACGAGATGAAGAAAATTCTACAAAGAAAACGAAATATATTAGATACAGAAAGATTTGGAAAATAACTGAAAGAAAAGAATGACATGTAAATAAGGAACAGGTTCAAGAGATTGTACTTTCAGGAATTGTTGTGAAAGATGAATCGATAGATAGAAAGAAATAATTAATAGATCAGAGAGATGATGAATCTACCAATGAATATGATGATGAATCTACCAATGAAGAAGATGATGAATACACATCAGAGCAGGAATTGTTTTGAGTCATCTGGCTTAGAGAATCCCAGGTAGTATGAATATTAGACAAGGGGAGTCTATGTGATAGTTGTGACAGATGAAAGAGCCATCCTTAGAGCAACTTGCAGAGTTTGAGAAGACAGATCCAGAGAAGTCAATTAGCATAATTATAGTTTGATAGAATAATCAAGACTTCATGATAGTATAGTGATAAATGGGTCATCATTATGGACAATTGCGCAAGTAGATTCTTGGACAGTGTGGATAGAGGTGGATTTGTAAGAACAATTACCAGGTTTGGATAGATATACGACAGTGGGAGAAAGCATGGATTCATATATTGGTTCAAAGAGTGGTTCAGAGACAAAGGAAAATTATCATAATGGATGATAATTACACAGGAAATGGATCGAACAATGATATTGTATTCCAAATTGATAGACATTTTTGGACACATGTAGTGCATCTAAAATTTCACATTCAAAACAGAGTAATGCTCAGAAAGAACAATGACAAAACTCCCTAATAACTATGGGACGGAAGCACAGACAACAACCTCTACATCAATAAATTTGCAAAGGATATGCATAATGAATTTGAAATTCCATTACTTGGAGAACTATCCTTCTTTCTGGGTCTTCAGATATGTCAAAGAAACCACAAAATTTTTATTTTTCAAACTAAGTATATTAGAGATATGCTAAAGAGGTTTGGAATGGAATATTTCAAACTAGTTACCACTCCTATGAAAACCAGTTGCAAGTTGATAAAAGATGATGATTCAAAGTCTATAGAATAGAGGAAATATAGGTCAATGATTGGTAGCTTACTGTATGTGAAAACATCTAGACCAAATGTAATGTAGGAATTTGACAAGTGGCACGATTTCAAGCGACACCAAAGGAATCACATGTCTTAGCAGTAAACAAGATTTTCAGATATCTCAAAGGAACAAAAGAGTTTAGATTGTGGTATCCAAAAGGAAATGATCTATCACTTCTTTACTACACAGATGCAGATTGGGTAGGTTGCATTGATGACCAATGAATCACCAGTGGAGAAACATTCTACTTTGATATATAGGTTGAGTATGATAAGACCATTTGAATATATTGTGATAATACAAGAACCATCAATATCTCAAAGAACCCAGTGATGCACTCCAAGAAGAAGAAAATTCCAATAAAATATCACTTTCTATAGGAACAGGTTGCAGAGAAAAACATCAGAGTTGAATATGTAGGAACAAAAGAAGAAGTGGTAGACACCTTTACAAAATCGCTTCCAAGGGAACCCTTTGAGTATTTTTGCTAGAGACTTAGAGTAATTTCTACTCCAAAATAAATTCTTTTGAATGCTTATATTATGTTTCATATATACATGAGGAAGCACCATAAACATGACAGTTCATGTTGGGAGATCATTTTCAGGAAGAGTTTGGTCAGGGGTAGTAGCCTCAGATGGAAATATACCTTTTCCATTGATGACAAAGGGGGAAAGATTTATCAGATGCAGAGCATAGAGGCGTGCCACTACGGGGAGCGATGGTCACAGGAGGAGAAACACCAAGGAGAGTTCATTAAGGGGGAGAAGCCCCAAAGGGAGATACCCTTTGCCATTGATGTTAAAGGGGGAGATATAGAAACATTGATGAGGAGTATAAGCATGAACGTTATCATGACTAAGTGTTTCCATCAATGTTGGTTTTGCCATCAATGCCAGCAGGGGAGATTGTGAGACAATTGGATTAGGTTGATGGACCATTGGTATGGATTGTTGGTTTTCATTGATGCCAACCATTAGAGAGTGATATTATATATTGATTTTAACCCTTAGTGATTGATGTCAACCCTTGAAAAAATTCTGGTAGCACAATGGTTTGGGTAATGGACCCAAGTTTGTTTGATGGATAATGGTATGAGTTTTGATATATTTGCAGGTAAGAATATTCCATATGTATAGTAGATTTCTTTCCATTTCTGGTGATATGTTCAATGTCACATAAGTCCTCATGATTAGAGAGTTACGACCATGTGAATTTGGAGAAAGGTTTCGGTAATGGACCCAAGTTTTCTTGGTAGATAATGGTATGAGTTTTGATATATTTGCAGGTAATAATATTCTATATGGATAGTACATTTCATTCCATTTTCATTGGTAAGTGGCTTTCCACATAACTCCTCACGGTTAGAGAGTTATGGCCATGTGAAGTTGGGGAACCCTCATGAGTCATCTAGAAGCCCCAAAAGGTCAAAGTAGTCAAAGTGGTTTAAGAGATTTTAGAAGGTAAATAATAAAGTGAAGTGATGAGTGTACTATAAGTCAAAGTGAATACAAAATAAATTATTTAAATAATAAAGTTAATGAATAAAGTACTAAGTTGACAAGTGGGTTAACCCTAAAATAAGGAAAGTGGGTTAAGATGGTGTTGGGAAAAATCAATTGCTTAATAAAGAAACAACCAATCACTTGTGCATTAATTATCAACTGAGTAGCATCTTTTTCTTTCAAGGAATTCTGCAAAATATATGCAATAAACTGCCCATGACTAACACCGGCCCTACATGATTATGTTCTACACTATCAAGCTCATTCAACAAAAATAAAATGCAAGACTTAAATATCAATACTAAATTTAAGAAGAAGAAATCAAGTGACAGGAAAGAAGACTTATGCTAATCACACAACTTGAATCAACACTAAAGTAAACAACGCCTTTCTGAATTAGAAATTTAACTGATTTCACCCAACATAATTCAAATGCTAATCTAAAGAAATAAATTAAATGAGATCTAGAAATTGCAGGAAATGTCAAATCTGGAAAATACAATAGCCAACAAACAAGTTGAAGAAAAGGAAATTTTCTTTAAGGAAAATAAATTGAAATTCAAAGAAACAAGCACACAACTAAACTAGTTTCGATGTTCAAGGTATCACCTCATCCAAGGCAGTGGGCCCACCTTCCAAAGAGTCAGTTTTTCCTTGAAAATAATTCAAATCAAATTACAAATAATAGATGCAAAACTCAATGGACATCTTCCTTCATTAAAATATATGAGAGAAATAGTTACACTAGAATGAAGTTCTTAGCTTTGGCTCAAATTCAATAATTTTCTATCAATTCCATAATTCTCCCCCCTCTCTCCCTCTAGTCTGTTTTCATTTAAATACACAGAGGGGAAAGAGAAATTACAACTCAATGGATTACAAAATGATTTCCTATTACAATTTTTGATTGATTACATAATCTTAATAAACAATATCAAATCTGGAAGTTCTCTCCATCATCAATCAGTTGAACAATTTGAATCTAGCATTGCAATTGGAAGAATTTAGAAAATGGCCAGAAAAATAAATCTTAGAAAATTGTCTTCAAAGAACCTTTTGTTTCTCTCAATCCAAATCGAATTTTGGAAAAAATGCTCAATTTGGAAGCTGAATTGGTTCGTTCCGCACAAAACCGATGTCTCGGAGTTTCAAGATTCCTCTTCAGTTGCCCAAAACATCCAATGCAACATTGTCACTTCTTATTCCAGTGGATTTCTAAGTTGGAATATTTGATTATAAACTAAAAATCAATTTTGGAATCTAGAAGAGATCTTGGAGGCTAAAATCATGAGTGATTTTATAAAGAATTCATTAATACACTATTATCATCAAAATCATGCACAATAATCTTCAATTTATTAAAAATAAAGGAGAACAAATATTATTTACCCACAAGAGCATAAATAATTATAAAATGGAATTATACGATAAATTATAATAAATGACGTGATATAGAATGGTAGAAATGGATGAAATATGTGTTAAGAAATGGTAGAAATATTGATAGTTTAGTGGCCCAATAAATGGTTAAAAGGTAACCCCTTGAGGAAGCTACATGAAAGTATAAATAAGAGGCAAGGCTCTCTAATTTTAACCACACTTTAGCATATTGAATATCTACATGTGGTTGAGGTAACCAAAGGATATATAACAGGAATTTCAGAGGGAAGGTGAAGTAAAGAAGGCTAAAATTCAAGGGATGATAAATTCTTTTGATGATGCTTTCTAAGGTATTTTATTTACAGGTCATCTCACCATTTTCGCAATAACTTTTTTTCTAGAATGATTCAGACCGTAAAATTGGGAGTCCATTGAGAAAACATATCCAAGTATTTGTGGTACAAATTAATCTCATGGGTCGTGTTATTGTTGGATTTACACTCCATGGAAAATAGGGTTTGTGGCTAGGCCTTAAACTAGTCTAAAACATGTGTTTCAGGTAAAAGCGTCATAAATTCTTCATAACAGATCCAAATTCAGTAAGACCAAATGTGTTGGTTAGCATACATTCTGTAGTATTCTTTGTACAATTTTTAGACCCATACAACAAATATTTCGTGTGGGGCAAACTCTATAGGTTCGCTCTCTAGAATAAGCCAAAATTAAACAAGGTATGCCATTTTTTCTATAACTCCTTTTCTAATAGGTTCCAAGTAGTGAAACCTAGAGTAATTGCATAAAACACACTGAAAAACATTGTGTAATATTTTCATATCTTTATTCATTACAGGTACATAGTTATAATTATTTCAAGTTACGATTATTGACTAATACAAAACTAATCATGTGAGACTAAAGTAAAGTTTGAAGAAAATGCTAGTCTCTTGTTATTAAAGTTAAGGAAGGTTTGCAGGTATGTGATCATATACACCAGGTATATTATAGAGTTACAAATCATATTTGGATGATGAAATTGATGAGGTATTTTGGTTGAGGTACATGTTGGTTACATGGTTGAGACAAGTAGTTGATGAGTTGG
>SNQJ01S0195126.1:5823-17651 GCA_010110895.2 Picea sitchensis | reverse complement strand
TCATGAAGTGATCCACTCTTTGTAGAAGACTAGAACGCCAGGTATGCTCCTTAAACTAGACCTTTCTAAAGCCTTCGATAAGATAAGCTGGAACTATATGCGGGAAATGCTCCTTGTCTTTGGCTTCGATAGGCTCTGGGTGACTTGGATTCTAAATCTAACCTCCTCGGTTTTTTTCCCCATCCTTATCAATGGAGTTCCTTCTTGCCCCTTCTCCCCCTCCAGGGGAATTAGACAAGGAGACCCTCTTTCCCCCTTCCTCTTCATCATTATGGCCGAGGGTCTTAGCCGCTCTATCCAGGCAACCGTTGCAAATAACTTGCTGACAGGTCTACCGTTGCATGATATCTCCCCCCCTATATCGCATAGCCAATTTGTGGACGACACGCTATTGATGGGTACCCCTACATCACACGAAGCCAACTCCCTCCTCTCGATCCTCCAAACCTTCTCTGAAGCCTCAGGAATGGATTGTAACAAAGATAAGTCCCAAATCTTCTTCTTCAATACGCCCCCTCCGATTCAGCGCCATGTCTTTGATATCTTGGGTTTCAACCGAAGCTCCCTTCCGTCCAAATACCTTGGCATCCCCTTGATTGATAATGACCTCAGGAACTCCTCTTGGGAACAACTCCTTTCCTCTTTTACCAAAAGGCTTTCTTCCTAGACCTTCAGAGTTCTAAACCTTCCCAGTCGTCTCATTATCCTTCAAGCGGTGCTTCAAGCCCTTCCCATCTACACCTTTTCGGCATTGGCTGCCCCAAAGTTTATCCTCACAACCATAAAAATATTACAGAGGAACTTCCTCTGGCAAGGCCTCAACACATGAAAGAAAATAACGCTAATCAGCTGGGACAAACTCTGCCAACCCAAAGCACAGGGAGGCCTTCGACTACGGGACCCCTACATCATGAATAAAGTCCTTAGCGCCAAGATCTGGTGGCATTGGCTAAAAAATCCCAAGGATCTCTGGGAAAGGCTCTGGAGAAGGAAATATGCACCAGATGTGGCGAAAAAAAACTTAATACAATGGAACGGGGACAACCCAGGATCCTTAATCTGGGCAGCGGCTAAGCAGAACAAGCATCTGGTAACCCGACATGTTTTTATGGAAATTAGAAATGGGAAAACAACCCTCTTCTGGAAAGATCCCTGGCAACAATGGGCAATTTTGGACCACGAGGATTGGGCTGAGCATATCAACACCCAAGCTACACATGTGTGCCTGATAAAAGTTGCTGATTATTGGCAAGACAATCCCCCAGAAGACACCTAGCGACGTTGACACCTAAACAGGGAACGCCTGAACCTGGAAGCGCACGTGGAACTGAGACCTTGGAAGGATGAAATGTACAAAAGGAAAACCCCAAAACTCACAGGAGAGGATATCCTTCGATGGGGATATCGCCAAGGGGCACCTTCAGCATACGAGAGGCCTATCACATCAAAACTCAATCAAACCCTCTACCCACAAGGAAGGTGTGGAGCAAAATTTGGGACCTTAAACATTGGCCTAAAATCACCCTCTTCCTCTGGCTCGTCGCCCATTCAAGCATTCTCACCTGGGATAACCTCTCAAAAAGAGGTTTTTTCGGACCGTTTATATGCATGCTCTATGGAAAAGCAGCTGAAACCATGAATCATCTCCTCAACTCCTGCCCCTATACTGCTCAAATATGGGATCAAAGTGCGCTTATTATGCGTACATCGGATCGTAAAAGAGACAACATCATTGATACAATTATGGATTGGAGGGATCAAGTGTTTCATTCTTCCTACCTAAATCGTATATGGCAACTTCTTCCAGGCTTCATTCTTTGGCAGGTATGGAAGGAAAGAAATAGAAGGCTATTTAGGAATGATTCCCTCCCGTGGCACCATTGCTGGAACTAATGTCGCCTCAGTATTATGGAAACTCTCAACCTTCAGCTTTGGTCTGAAAAAGATCTGATCAGCAACCCTTCAGAACTTCTGATCCTTCAGTACTAGAAGCCCTCCCCAATTATTCACCCACTTTCCTCCACTTCTTCTCCTCCCCCTCCCAACAACCCCTCCTCTTGGTCCACCCCCCGGATGACTTCATCAAGCTCAACTTTGATGGAGCCTCTAAAGGCAACCCAGGAGCAGCAGGCTATGGAGTGCTATTCCGCAACCACCGTGGACACATCATTCTCATTAATGCAAGCTCCCTTGGTCACACCACGAACAATGCAGC
Organism: Picea sitchensis; assembly: GCA_010110895.2. Taxonomy (NCBI): domain Eukaryota; kingdom Viridiplantae; phylum Streptophyta; class Pinopsida; order Pinales; family Pinaceae; genus Picea; species Picea sitchensis. The sequence continues at coordinate 15,436 of SNQJ01S0195126.1, read as the reverse complement.
GGAACTTTGGGGGCTCATTAGAGGACTGCAATTATCCATCGAGCATAGCTTCACCAAGCTGATTGTCGAAGGAGATTCTCAAATCATCATCAATCTCTTCAGCAGAATTTTAAATGGAGCGGACCCGGAAAGAATATCACCCATTTGGAGACTCTCACATGGGCTAAAGACTATCGCAGATCTTCTGCAACCCAATCAGGCCTTTATACCAGTTCATATTAGGCGAAAGGCGAATCAAGTTGCGGATGCACTGGCTAATCTGGGAACCAACTGGGACGGACCGGATATCCTTTGCCAAATTTCCCTCCACCCTGATCACCCTATTCTCCAGCAATGCATCTGCAAGGCTATGGAAGTGGACAAACCCCCGGATGGGGTGTTAGTGCGAGACACTGGGCGCGAAGCGAGAGAGAGGTCAGGTCAGCAAGGCAAGGATCCATGTGCTGGGCTCGTGCCGATTACCGCCACCTTGACCTTGCATTTAATAGATATCACGTCACTGCAACACCATTAACTATGGTGTGCCCGACTCTTTTTACCAACCTTACTATGGATCCTCCGCCTGCAATTGTTTTTCATCCCCGCTCGTGACTCGACCCTCTCATCCCTCCGCTGCCCAGGCCTAGTTTATCCTGGTCTCTCATGGTGTTCATAGCCCTCTTTCCTCTCCAGGATCTTCACATTTTCCTGGGGTACTAAGCTCATTTCTTCCTTCAACTGGAGCACATTATGCCACGTCAAAGAGGAAGGCCACGAAGAGGTTCTCCATGGCATCCTCCTCGGCCCCGTACCTCTGCTTTTCCCCCTAGTTCGCCCTCCATGTTCTCCTCGCCGCCTCTGCAACCCAAGCTGGAACCTCTTGCCTCCTGCACCCCGCCGGCCTCCCGGTTCGAATGCTAAGTCCTCATAGATAGCTCACCGGGCTCTCTTTCGCGATTTTCGGCCGTCCCACCGAATTCTAGAACCAATGAACCTTCCTTTGCACCGACAATTTTCTCCTCCCAGCCACCCTTGGGGGCGCCACCTCTTTTTCGAAGTGCCTGACACAGTGCATACCCGTCTACCACCTTCATCCCTGATTCACAGTTGAAAGATAGCCTCGCCATTCTCTATGGACTAGTCTTCGAGCTCCGTCAGGGAATGGAGGACCTCCAATTCCGACTGCAGCTCATGGATGGGAAGACCTCGACCCTCCTCCAGATTCTTTCCACCTTGTAGGATGCTTTCCCCTCCACTCTCGAAGGCGTGGTTTCAACAGAGGCACCCCACGCAGAGGGCGACGACATGAATGATCAGACACAACGTCCAGCCGGGGTCGTTGAGGAGCAGCTCAAGCATGAGGACACAGAGGTTGCGACAGCTACAAGCCTGCATGCATACAGTCCGCCTGGAGACACCCTACCAGTTGCCAACATGGACGAGAGCAACGGGGACACTGACATGCATTTGGAAGGCAAAGGGACACCCATCGAAGAGGAACCTTGGTTCGCGGCTTCTCAAGCCACATGGCCAGGTTACTCGCCAAGTGTCTGACCCCACATGAGTTCGGTCTTCTTTACTAGTTTCTTTTCTTAGCTGTAGCTTAGTCAGCTTAGTTATGTTTTCTAAGACTGTTAGTCTGTAAACTACTAGACTTACCCGACTGGCTGAACTGGTTTCCCCTCTATTGGGGCAGTTCAGTAACTACAACACGGTTTTTTCAAAGTTTTTGTACCTCTGGTCTGGTTTTTGAAGGCCCTTTATATATAAAATCTCTTATTTACAATTTTTTTTTTTTTTTACCATACTCAGATGTAATTATATTGTTTTATAGTGAAATGTCATTTTGATATTAAATATTTATACATATTTGAATGTCGCTCAAATTTACCATATTCAGGTGTATGAAATGTCATTTTGATATTAAATATTTATACAAGTAATATATTTGAATGTTGCTCAAATTTACCATACTCAGATGTATGAAATGTCATTTTGATATTAAATATTTATACGAGTGAAATATTTAAATGTCGCTCAAATTTACCCTACTCTGATGTAATTATATTGTTTCGCAGTAAAATGTAATTTGGATATTAAATATTTATATAAGTGATATATTTGAATGTCGCTTAAATTTACTGTACTCAAATTTAATTTTATTGTTTTACAGTGAAATGTAAATTTGATATTAAATATTTATATAAGTAATACATTTGAATGTAATTTTAATATTAAATCTTTATTTAAGTGATATAATTTTGTTAGTAATTTGATTTTAAAGTAAATATATATTAAAATAATACATTACACAAATTATTATTAATCTATTAAAATATTTGTTTAATGAATATAATAATGTATTAAAATATTTGTTTAATGAATATAATAATGTATTATTAATATATTAAAATATTTGTTTAATAAAAATAATGATATATTTAATATTATTATTTACACAAAAAAATGTTTAATAAGCCAATATTAATTCTACATTTAACAGTTTTATCCATACACTTTCATTTTCATTGTTAAGGTACACTTTCATTGTTAACATAGAATAGAAATGTATTCTATTTAATAAGTAAATATTAAATAAGAAGTTTACATTTTCATTATTACAATTTTATTCAAATTTTCATTATTAAATAAATAAGCAAATATTAATTCTACATTTTCATTATTAACAATTTTATTCATTATAAAACAATTTTATAATGTTAATTCTACATTTTCATTATTAAAATTTTTAATCATTATAAAACAATTTTATAATGTTAATTCTACATTTTCATTATTAACAATTTTATTCATTATAAAAGAGAAATGTATTTTAATTAGTAAGTAAATATTAAGTTTACATCTTCACTGTAATTTTATTCATTTTCATTATTGATAGTGTTATCCATACAACACATATATTCATTCTACGTTTTCATTATTAACAATTTTATTTATTATAAAGAGAAATGTATTTTGATTAGTAAATAAATATATTTTTTTTTAGATAAAAAAGGGAGGAGCCTGCTATATTATATTATCAAAAAACTGTATCAGAGTGTACATAGTCAAGAGTCTTAGTAAATCAAAATGCTGCCGTAAATCGGAAACCAGCATAGGTACATGACTAAAACAACTGTAAACTAGTGGCACCCATCCTGCCCGGAGGAAACCAGGACATGTGCCTAAAGTCTAAGAAAACATAAAACATAAGCATAAAACTGAATAGCCATAGAATCATGAAAAATCTAGATAATTGGTGACCTGTCGCCTGCATTTGGCATCCACGTGGAGCCGGCCGGGATGGCGAAAGACTGCGCACAGAGGGGACACTTTCGCCGTGCTGGAGCGCCAGAGTAGGCATCGAGAAGAATGTCCAGTCGCTGGCCCATGATGAGGGCATGATGCTCCAGGTCAGACATGTGGCCTCGGAGCTCAAACACCAAGGACAGGTGCTCCTCACGAAGGAGAAAGCCATGCAGGTCACCACCTTCGTCGTCGGGCGCTCTTCGCTTCACGTCATCCTGCCACCCTACCTTTCCTGTCGCACGTTCAACATCAAACACATCTTCCAGGTCCGGCCAAGGAACCTCTTCCACAATGAAACCAGGAGGTTCGACGTCCAAATCCAGATTGATCTTGCACTCCCCACTGCCAGACTGCCCTATATCGCAAGGCGCCTCCATTGGCGTCAGGTCCTCCAGAGTCAGGTCTTCCTCAACAATGCAAGCCGGTTAAAATTGCTCAGTGCTGCCCTCCACCATGACGGTATCCATACTGCTTCGACCAATTTCCTTTTCGGCGATGGTGGAGAGCAGAGCCTTCTCCTCGGCTCAGACCTTCTTTCTCATCATAGAAGTGGCCATGACCAGAGCACGTTCGAGTTGCTCTCTACGCTGTCGCTGCTCCTTGCGAGCGTACCAAGCAGCACCACGACGAGGCGTTCCTCGTTTCCTCGGCATGTTGCAGAGCGCTCTCCAGGAAATACACACAGTCTGGGACGAGGGCGAAATCCAATTGAGAATGCAGGCACCAGCCTCAAATCTCCACGAAAGGATGGTGTGCCAGGGCGCAAGGAGCACGGAGCAACACCAACACCTCCAGACACAGAGCAGAGCCGAGACCGGAGCAAGAAAAAACAAATAATCAGACTGCAAATACCCATGACCGCCTTTAGCATTACGCTTGCCAAGCTCGTAAATGCTCGCTCGCGGGAGGAGTCCTCCCATCGCAGAGCTGTTATGGCTGTCCTGCATCCGTAATGCGGGTGTTAAGTGGACGACCTCCAGCATTTAAACCCCGGCTTAATGCTAAGCCAGTTGGCACGCCTTCGCCACATGTCACCCCATACGGGGAGTAAGTAAATATTAAGTCTACATCTTCACTGCAATTTCATTCATTATTGACAATGTTATCCATATAACACCTCTTTTAGTAAGCAAATATTAATTCTACATTTTTATTATTAACAATTTTATTCATTATAAAAGAGAAATGTATTTTAATTAATAAGTAAAAATAAGAATAGAAGATTTTATATCTTATGGGATTTGGTATTTAAAGTGGAGCGTTGGGTAGAGTGATTGCGCTTATAAGTAAAAAATAATCTCGATATGATTAAAAAATAATCAGCTAAAGTGATTATGGCCCTCAAGTGAAAGAAAATAATCAAGAGGAAAATATGGCATCAAATACATGGATTGTTCATTCAAAGTGGAGAAGAAGAACGTGTTAACCTATGGCATTTCATTTTTACACACAACTGGCATAGATTTTACTTCCATATTTTATTTTTTAAGAAACTCTCTTCATTTTTTATTATTTAAAATGAATAACAAAATCAGGTGTTTTTTTGAGATATATACATTGTATTTAAAAAATCAAAATCAAATTTAGAGTTTTGAAGACTTTCTACATTTTTTATTATTTAAAATGAATAACAAAATCAGGTGTTTTTTTAGATATATACATTGTATTTAAAAAATCAAAATCAAATTTAGAGTTTTGAAGACTTTCTAAAGATGTATTTAGAATTAGAGCACATAGAGTACATTAAAAAAAATCAAATATAAATAAAAATTCAGATTGATGTGAATCTAGAACCCAATTTCTTTTGAGTATTATTTTTCTATTAAATTGTTAAAACTAACCAAGATCCAAAATCAAATATAAATAAAAATTGAGATTGATGTGAATTTAAAATCCAATTTCTAGTTTGGGTATTGTTTCTCTATTAAATTGTTAAAACTAACCAAGAGGCTATCCTGTATTACTACTTAGCATCTAATTTAAGTATTATTATTTTAGCAATCAGAAATGCAAATCCAATATTATGAAAATGAATATTTATTGGAATTTGTTGTTGCATTCCATGAGCATGTATGATTTATCATTTAGATATCAATGTTTTTTTTTTTAAAGTAAAAAAGGAGGATCCTATTGTATTAACTATGCAGTCTTACAAAAAACTCTAACTGCTCCGCCGAAAAATGGAAACCGGGACAACTGGTTTCCTATGCAACTTGTTTCAAAAACGGTCTGCTATCTGTTCTGCCTGAAGGAAACCAGGAGATATGGCAGCCATTAGTCTGAACATGTTTCTTTATCTTACTCCTAACAACATATTGCAATTTTGACAGAGCTAGAGCCCTAGTTCTAAACAAAACAGTTCCTCTAACCAGAATCATTAACTGTAGCAATTACCCGGTGGGTTCAACATCTCCTACATTCTTTCCTGCTCTGGCTGGCAGCGCGAAGGGTTGTGCACACGTTGGGCACCGTCGTCCTGGTGACATGTCAGAGTAGGCATCATACAACATGTCTAGGCGCTGGTTGATTTGTAGGTCATGGTGGATTTGGTCCTCCACCAAGCTTCTCGTTTCAAATATCAGCTCCAAGTGTTCCGAGTGGAGGAATGGCAGTTGGACACACCATACTTCCTGCATGATGGAGAGGAGCTGTGGTGCAAGAGCCCTGCCAACCTCCCTCACCCAACTATCCTCCGCCTCTCCTATCTTGCACCTATCTTGCTGTCTGCTTTGAGCTTCCTGGTGATCTGCGTCCATGGAGAATTCACCTGCTGCTGAAGTCGTCATCGCGTCCACACCTTCCGAGATTTCTTCTTCGACATAGCAAGTGGTGAGTTTCTCCATCTGATCACCTTCCTTATGAATGTGCGGTGTCCCTGTGGCCCGTTGCTTAGCTTTGCTCGGAAAGCAGGTTGGCGGATTCCAATTGTCAGGAACAGTGAAGAGGAGGTGTTCCAGAGGAATCTGGATTGGGTCTTCCGGAGAAACCTCCTCCACATAGGCCATGGGAGGTGTCTCGGGCTTTATGTGTTTGTGAATTCTTTGCGTCTAAGCTATGGACAACGCTCTCTCGAATTTCTGCTGTCTCTTCCGGCGAGCATCGAAAGCATACCAGGCTGCGCCTCTGTGAGGTCGGCCTCTTTCCCTCGGCATGTAGATGAGCAGAACTATGACCAGAACATTAACCAAGTGGCTAGCTTTGCACCAGTGCTCAGAATACTCAGGCTTTGGCCGGTCGAATTCAAAATGCCTTGTCTCCCATTCATAACCGCTGATAAACATGAGGGTGATCGTGACAAGATTAGCCATAATGGCTATCCCCCTAGTGCCCTGTGTGTCCGTCTTCCTCACGCGCACGAGAGGGCTCTTCCCATGGCACTAGTTGCTCGGGCTTGCTCCCATCTTAATGGTGAGGAGATGGGAGCCGGTGGCCTGTATTTAAGGCCCTGCCAGGCTCTCCACCGTGTGTCCAGGTTGTACTACGTGGCACCCCATCTGGGGTTAGTAAATCCTTGTTGGAAAGAGCGTGACAATGGGTTGAGATATATGAGTATTCAGAAATATGTGCCTCCCAGTAGATGTGTTCTCTTTCCGTTGCTACCCCTTCATTTTCCAGGCAGTCTGCTACCCTGTTTGCTTCTCTTTTCACATGAGAGGGTGCGATGCTGAGGTTGGTCCTAAGGAGGGCTCTGAATCCTTCGAGCAACCCTGAGAGTCTCCAAATGGGTGATATTTTCATCTGGTCTTCCCCATGGAGAATCTTGGTGATTAGCTAAATGACAATTTATGAGTCCCCCTCTAGAATCAGCTTGTGGTAGTGGTTATCAATTGCCGCTTGGAGACCTTGTAAAAGGTCAGTGAGCTCTGCCGCATTGTTTGTGCTTTCCCCCAAGTATCCCGCTACAAGGCAGAGGATCTCACCATTAGAGTTTCTAAGTGTGGCCCCATATCCCGCTGGTCTCAGATTCCCTTTGGAAGCCCCATCAAAGTTGATCTTTATGAATCCGATTGGAAGAGGGCACCAGGTGGTTGGGCTGCTGTGTTGGCGTTTGGGTGCAGTCACCTCAGGGTGATTAGTCAAGCTGGGCTGCTAGTTCTGAAAAATGCATTGCTCCTCTGGTGTGCATTTTAGATCCTCTGGTTTCCAGGGTTTGCTTCTGATTGTTTCTTTGACGAGCATGACAATTTTCTCCCAAGTTAGGGTTGGTGTGGAGGACTTAGAGTGAAAGATTCGTTTGTTTCTTTCCTTCCAAATTTTCCAGAGAGTGAATCCCAGAAGGAGTTGCTAGATGTGTGCAAGAATAGGACTTTTGTAGGAGAGTGAGTCCCAATTTTCTATTGTGTCGCTGATGTTGGTCCTGTCTCTGTTTGATCTGTGCATTACTTGAGATCCTTGATCCCAAATCCCCTGGCTGAAGGGACATCTGTTGAAGAGATGATCCATCGCTTCCTCATGTTGTTGACATAAGGTGCATATTGAGGGTCCTATGAATTTAGATATCAATGTTGAAAAACTCTTTAACAGGAATATGTAAGACTTCCTTTGTTTTACTTCTCTCAAAACTATAATTTGATTTTTTTATTTAATAATGTAAAAAATGTTCTTTATTATCTTATGTGGGGGGATCTTTTTCCCCAAGAAAAACCCTTATAAAACTTGATAGAGTTTGAACACTTTGTGATGTTGGGTTGTGACAACACATATTTTTGTAGTTAATTATATTCATGGCTGGTTCCTCAAGCGTTAGATCTTCCATATGCTTTGAAAAATGTTTGAGTGTTTTCTGTATAAATGTAGAAAGCCTGTGAGATGATTCAACATGATTTTTAAACCATTTCTCCATTGGTTGGGCAATATAAAGAATACCACTGCCCTCCGTTTTTGTTAGTCTTTGTGTGTGTTGTATGTGATTGTTATATCTAGGTTTTTTTTTTCTCTGGTTATATTTTTGTGCAGGCCAGGTTGTGACCCGATTCCCAACAAGTGGTATCAACGTTGAGGTTGGGTGAAGCTCTGTGAGAGCTAAGAGAAGATTAGCATTCATGCACAAAGAAGAGGGTTTGTTGCAAGGGAACCGAGGGTTTGGCACTATGTTTGTGAGGAAGAAAAACCATATGAGTTTGAAAGGTCATTGAATGTTGAGGAGAAAGGTTGGCGAGGCGGGAGAGTTGGAAGACATGGCTACAGTTAGAGCAAGATTTCCTCTTGGGTATATTGCTTATGTATGCCAAGTTTTGTTGTTTGGAGGATGCACACGAAGTGTTTGACATAATGCCTCAACAAGATGATCATGGACCATTATGATGGGTTGTCGGAGGAGGCAGAGCTAGATTTGACAATGATGGTGGCAAGTAAATCATGGAAGCAAAGTATTGATGGGTTCACTTAGATTCGAAGAAATGGAGGCTAGTGATCGGTCCACGTAAAGGTGGGAGGTTTTTAAATGCATAGTCAAGGTGGAGTTAACACCTTTTTTTAATGTAATTGGGCATACAGTTGTAAGCCCTGGTTAGGCATTTGTACCCCAATGTTGAAATATCACAGGTAAAGTCTAGATGACCTAGGTGATAGGTGGGAGCATGTGGTATTTTCGGATAATTTGTCTTTGAGGGAAGTTTAGTCGATTTTGGTCATGGGGGGAAGTTATGGCAACAATTATGGTTTTTGGGCCCCTGTGTTTTGGTAGCTCACATTTTTTAGAGTCCATGTATTGCATGTAATGAAGCATTGACATTAACCCGGAGATGAGAGGTGAAGGCACACTTGGTTGGCTTGGTCGTTTATGGTGATGGAGTTAAGGGATATAGATTGTGGGATCGTACTACCCATAAATCATCATTAGCATATATGTGTACATGGAACAATCACGAGTTGTTCAGGATCACAAAGGGAGATAAGTTTGCAAACTCAGGAAGTCATTATATGGCTTGGAGCTCGAGCAGACAATGGTACAAGATGTTTGATTCCTTCATGGTTAACCAAATTTTACAAGAAATGAGTATAACCATTGTGTTTATGGTATATTCATTATGTTGGTGATATATGTTATGCTTGTAGCAAGCACAAACATGGTTGAGATCTGTAGGTTGGCTCAATTAGTTAGGATGTTTGATATGAAGGATCTAGAAGCAGTGAAAACAAATCTTGTGCATGGAAATACACATAGATGAAAAAGATGGTAAGATTTAGTTATCACATTAGATGTATGAGAAGAATATACTCAGGAAATTCAGTATGAATAAATGAAACCGGTAAATATCCCTCTATCTTTCTATTGTAAGATTTCTTCAAGTTTATGACTTAATAGTAAGGAAGAAAAAAATAT
>SNQJ01S0195124.1:0-14595 GCA_010110895.2 Picea sitchensis | reverse complement strand
TGGAGCTGCATGCGCTCCATTTAGCTTACGTCCCCAGCCACCAGGAACTTAGGATAAAAGTGAACATGTAATGTTCACTTTATTCTTCAGGAAATAATATTAAAATATTATTCCTCTAGAGGTAAGCCCCCTAGCTTAGCCCCTTAGCCCAACTACTTATCCCCCCTTACTTACCCTACCTACTGGAGCTTAGTCCCTCATAACTCTTCTTCGTGGAGGGTCCACACACAGCAGTGTTTATATTTTTATTAATGATTTGCATAATTACATATACAAACAAAATATCAGGCTCCTGGCCTTGGCATCTCGCTCACCAGCCTAATAACACATAAGTATTTCAGCTTACAACCACTTGGCTCACCAACCTATAAGAAAAAATTACAATTCAGAAGGCGATTGGTCTTGGGGTATTACAATCCCCTCCCCTTATTTTTGCACTATCCTCAGTGCAACTTATTTACAAAACAACAGCAAGATTTCCAAAATCTTCAAAAAATATGTGGGTACTCTACCCCCATAGCATCTTCATGCACCCATGTTGCATCCTTAGGACCGTACCAGGTCCACTAGACTTTTACAAGTCCTATGGCTCGATTCCGGAGCTGCTTTCTTTTCCGATCCAGTATATGCACCAGACGCACCTGCAAGACGCCTTCTTACTCCACCTAAATCACATTCCAATCAATTACATGATTAGCATCAAGTATATATTTATTAAGAAATGAAATATGAAACAAATTATGTACAGTCATGGATGCAGGTAATGCAATCATATATGCAACTGGTCCTATCCTTTCTAGGATTTCAAACGGTCCACAAAATCTGGCTGCCAACTTGGAACAGTTTCTCAGCTTCAGGGAACTTCTGTTAGCTTTTACTTTCAGAAAAACATGATCACCCACTTAGAACTCCTTGTGGATTTTGTTCTTATCAGCATAAATCTTCTGCCTATCTTGGGTAGATTTCAAATTTTGCTTAATCTTCAACATTTGTTCTTCCATTTCCTTGAGCAAATCTAGTCCAACCATTGCTCTATCAACTGGATTACCCCAGCTTACTGGAGTATTTCACTTTTTGTCGTAAAGTGATTCAAACGGGCTCATCTTCTGTGATGCTTGATACCCATTGTTGTAGGAAAATTCTACCAAGTGAAGGTATTATTCCCATTTATACGGTTTGTCCATCACATGCATCCTTAGTATTTCTTCTATCACTTGGTTCACCCTCTCTATTTTCCCATCAGATTCAGGATGATAAGCAGTGTTGAAGTTCATATTTTTTTTGAATCCTTTGAACAACCCCTTCCAGAACTTGGAGGTAAATTTCGAGTCCCTGTCAGACACAATTGTCTTTGGAATACCGTGCAATCGTGTTATTTCCCTCATAAAAATATTAGTAACGTTAGTTTCCTTCTGAGTAGTCTTTAATAGAGTAAAATGGGCAGTTTTCGTAAGCTTTCCCACCACCACCATGATTGAATCATGTTGCTTGTCAGTTCTGGGAAATCATGTGATGAAATCCATTGTCACCACTTCCCACTTCCACTCAGGAATGGGTAAAGGCTGTAGCAACCTTGTTTGGTGCTTGTTCTCATCTTTAACCTTCTGACACTCCATACATCTTGCGATGTATTCTACAATCTCTTTCTTCATATCTGGCCAAAATAATGGCTCTTGACTGCTACCACAGTTTTCTGATATCCAGGGTGCCCTGCATAAGGCACATTATGCATCTCATGCAAAATCATAAGTTTCAAGTCCTAGACATTAGGTACATAATTTTTTTTCTTGTACAAATCTCCACTTTCTGTCGCATCTTACCTTGTTGTATCTTTGTTACCAAATCCTTGTATTGCAAATCTGTAATTGCAGCCTCCAAAATTCTGCTTTTAATATCAGTTCGGTACATGCTAATGGTTATAACATGTAATTCGTGTACTCTCATGTTGAGTGCATCAATCACTTTATTCTCCTTCCCTTTGATATGCTTGATATCAAAATCGTACTCACAGAGAAACTCCAGCCACCTACTTTGTCTAGCGTTCAAGGTTGGTTGATCAAACAAATACTTCAGACTGTTATGGTATGTTCTCAGTTTAAACCTCCTTCCCATGAGGTAATGCCTCCACTTATTTAGAGTGTGTACTATGGCCGCGAACCCCAAATCATGAGTTGCATAGTTCATTTCGTGCTCTTTCAACTTTTTGGATTCATAACAAATTACGAATCCATTCTCACTGAGGACTCCTAGTCCTTCTTTGGATGCATATGTACACACTACAAAGTCTTCATTTGGATCTGCAATCCTCAGGATTGGAGCATTGGTTAACAGTTGCTTCAATTGTTGGAAGCTTTTCTCACAATCCTCTATCCACTGAAATTTATTCTCCTTCCTTTGCAAGGAAGTGATAGGGTGAGTTATTCTAGAGAAACCTGTGATAAAACTTATGTAATAACCAGCTAGACCCATAAAGGATATGACTTCCATCATGTTCTTTGGCGCTGACCATTCTCTGATGACCTCAATCTTTTCAAAATCTACAACTATCCCATCCTTTGAAATAATATGCCTCAAGTAATGGATCTGCTCCTAATAAAACAAGCACTTTCTCAACTTGGCATACAATTGGTGCTCTCTTAGCACCTACAACACCATCCTTAGATGTTGTTCATGCTCTTCCTCTGACTTGGAATACACCAGGATATCATCCAGGAATAATATGACAAACTTGTCTAGACAGTCCCTGAATACACCATTCATTAGGCACATAAAAACAGTGGGTGCATTCGACAACCCAAACAGCACCACTATGAACTCGTAATGACCATACCTTGTTCTAAAGGCAGTCTTGTTGATGTATTCATCCTTTATTCTTACCTGGTGATATCTCGACCTTAGATCTATCTTTGAAAATATCTTTGCATCCTTCAACTGATCGAAGAGGTCATCAATCCTAGGCAAAGGATATTTTTTCTTTACAGTTACTTTGTTCAATTATCTGAAATCGATACACAAGCTCAGTGTCCCATCTTTCTTCTTCACGAACAGGACCGAGGCACCCCAAGGTGACACACTTGGGCATATATAGTCCTTCTTCAAAATATCTTCAAGTTGTAATTGCAGCTCTTTCAATGCGCACTCATTCTGTAAGGGGCTTTTGACACTGGAGTTGCTCCAGGCATCAAGTTTACAGAGAAGTCAATATATCTTTTCGAAGGTAGTCTGGGTACCTCCTAAAATACATCTTCAAACTCCTTTAGTACCGCATGATCTCCAATCTTTGAGACTTCATCCTTAGGTGCTTCCTCCACATGGCCTGCAAATAATTGACAGCCTTTTCTGTAGAACTTCTTCAGCTCCATTGATGAGTTTTCTCTGATAGCAATAGCTCTGGAAATTCCTTGGATTGTTTTTTGATTCCCTTACTCATCCAGGAAAGTGAATTCCTTGTTACGACAGTCCAAGATGGCATGGTGTTGGTCCAACCAGTCCATCCCAATTAGACAGTCATAAGAACCTAAAGGCATAACATTCAATTCATCCTTTGTGCTCAGCCCATTCATGTCCATAGGACAGGACTTAACCAACTCAGTGAATTTCCTCTTGGTTCATGTAGCCAGCTGTACTAACCAAGATTTTTCATGTTTGCTTCTCGACAAATGCAAAATTTCCACCACTCTAGGATCTATATAGCTATGGCTAGCCCCTGAATCAATTGCAATAGTAAAGGCATGGTTGTTGCTCATACCTTCCACTTCAATCATGTGCGACTGATATTCTACTTTCTTATTGTCTAGGGCTGCGTAGATCCTTGGTACTCTACTGCCCATGTCCTCCATTGTTTCTGCTTACTGAACATTGTGGACAACTCTCACTTTGTCATTTCTATGGGGGAAATCTTTGTACCTATGATTTTCTTTATAGACCCAACATTCCATAGGTGGTTTTCTTGGCATTTATCCACCCACCTCAGCCTTCCTGGGCTCTCTAAAAGACGGCTTTCCTTGAGGACTATTCCTAAAAAATGGTGGTTTGTTTCCCTTTTTCCTCTAATCCCTCTTCAACTTCTTCTTGTCTTCCCAAGCTTTTTGGAAAGTAGGATTTTCTTTTTGCTGATCATATAAGAATTTTTCTCTCCTTAAAGTTTCTTCCATATTATTTAGGTCATCATACTATATCTTGTCACTAATGGAAGATGGCAGACCACTCAGCTACCTTTGAATTTTGACAATATCATCCTTTATGAAAGGAACATACTTCAACAATTCCAAAAACTGTTGTTCATATTCATCAATGGTCATGTTGCCCAAATTGAGTTCAAAGAACTCTTTCATCTTTCTGTCGTAGTATCTCTTAGTTAAATACTTATTTTCAAAATGTCTCTTGAACTCCCTCCAAGTGACATTCTTCTCTCTCACGTGTTGTACTTGCACAAGCTGCTCCCACCATACAGATGCCTTTCCTTTAAGTTGGTAAATGGAAATTCTTCCCTCTACATTAGAAGAATAGTTCTGCAGTTGGAAATATTTCCTAATGCCCAACATCCATGTCTCAGCATCTTCATCTTTCTGGTGTTCTCTGTCAAAAGTAGGAGGTTTAATCTTGTTCATTTCACCCTTCAGTTCATCCACTCCAGATATCGTATGTTTTCTGGTAGGAGATGGGCTTGAACTACTGTGTATATCCTTATTCAAATGTTTCGGGGAGTGACGATGATGCTTGCTTATGCTTCTTGATCTTCTTTTCTTCTCAAGGTTCTTGTGACTCCTTGTTTTGCTTGAGTCACTCTCCTTATCTAACTTCCTTTCGATTCTTTCCAGACTCTGCATCAACTTTAAGTTTAATTTTCCTTGTTCATACCTGGATTTCATGAGCTTTATGTTATCATCTCGGTGAACCTAGGCATCTTTCTACAATCGTTTAATGATTTTCATCATATGATATTCCTTGTTCATCTCTTCTCCATGCCCATTGGAGTTTGATTCTTCCTGTCCTAAATGGACATCCATTCCTTTTACTTCATTCTTTGAACTAGAATCATTTTGTGCCTCCTCCATTTCTCTGCACTCTATGGAAATTTTCTATGGTACTAACACTTGTTGAACTCTGCAAAAAACAACGTGAAGTCAACCGGAATTTGTCAGGCCATCATTTCTTAACAATTCTAGAGCATTCATAAACAATTTGATTCAAGAAAAACGTTCAATTTTCACTCTCTGTAATTCTCGTTCAATCAAGAATCCCCACAGATTTATTCTTTCGAAGCTCTGTTCTGCTAAGTTTTCGGGCACTAGCCCTTTTCTCTTAGTCCCCCAACCCATGTGATCATGGTTCGTGAACACTCACCTAACAAGAAGGGTGCTTCGCGATTTCACGTTTCGGGTATTCAACTGTTGGCCAAACCCGATACTCTCGATTCCTGATTTTTCGAATCCCGAATCTCCTAGGTGCTAGCTCCTCCCGCTAGGCCCCTTTGAATATGATGTTGGGCTGTAAAATAGACCCCAACTTCTGAGCTTCTCTACCCTACAGCCCACATAGTACAAATTTCACCAACCAAGGAAATGGCATGTGGAATGCCTAGGAAGGTCCACATCACCCCAGACGCATCATCCTGCCCCACCACGTGTATTCTTTCGTTTAAGAAAATCAAGCTTCGGGATTTTGTGCAACAACACATTCCATTCTCTCGATAGTCGAACTCCCGAAATTAAAATCTTCCCTTCTGCTTGATCCAGCGGTTAATCTCCTTCTCCAGATCTACGATGTATATCTTCCTCGAGACTTCTGGGTTTCGGGTTTTGGGCGTTTATGCCTCAGCACACCTCGCTTCTCCCAATTGTCGTAGTTATGAATTCTCTATGGATCATCGACGGTCCTTATCTCTCCTGCAACCAACGTTCGAGATCCATTTTTTTGATTTCTTGCTTCAGAGATGTTTGCCTCTCTTCACTTCCCATCTTCCGATTTCACAAATTTTGAAGGGTTCTCGCGACTAACCCAAGCGTGAATTCACAAGATATAGTGGTTGAGTTCTCCTCCCAGATCTACGGTGTATATCTCTTCTAGGACATTGGAGCTTCGGACTTTGGCCCTTCTCTTGTTTCTGACATCAAACTTCACTGAAGTCATGAAGTCCGAAGGGATTCTGGGTTAACTCCTTTGCACCTTCCCTAGATTTGACAGTCGTAAGGGATTTCCCTTCCTTCTGAATAGATCCTACGATGAAGAAAAAACTCTGTTACTCTACGTATTTCCCAAGGAATTCACATCTAACTACCTCGCCACCTTACCAGATCTGACGATCGTGAAGGATTCTTCTTCTCCTGAATAGATCCTAAGTTCCACATTACTCTGCAGCCCAATACCACTTCTATTGTGTTTTTACGACACGAATTCTCTTCCTGAGCTTCGTAACACGGCCAAGGTAACTTCTTGGCACTTAGGAAGGTTCTGAGGTTCAAAATTGGTCCTCCAGACACAATTTCCTCTTAAAACCTTGGGTCCAATGACCACTTATCCATCCCATTCAGGCTCAGTGTTGAAAACATGTCTTTGATACCATATTGTAACATCCCCGACCATCCACAGACTGGGTAATTCTACCATGCAAAATTTACAACTTATAAAAAAATATATGCATACTAATGAAATTAACACAAGAAAACATAGAGTTACTTCCATCATACAGACTTAAAAAGAATTAAGATCAATTCATACATGCAATGGAATACATGAAGAAATATAGCATCACAACAACATATTTTAAATACATAATTAAACGCAATTATGATACTTATCTTTTATCTCGATTAAATCCACTAACTGTGTGCAGACCTTCCGTGAACCTCCCAGCCTTAGACCACACTGCTCATCACTCTTAGTAGTAGGTCACCCTCGAGATGGGACTAAAATCCACCGGCAAGGTAATGATAGGATTAGCAAGGACAACAAGGAAGTTTCACAAAGAAACAGGAAGAATCTTTTATCCCAAGAGCCACTTATGCCCACAACACACAAACCCTCATTCCCCACACACCTGCTCCACCCTAGGAGGATACACCTTCACTAATAAAATTCCATTGGCCAGTACACCTCCCTTACCTTAGGCTTCAACAACAGGCTCGACCAGAATTCTTAGAGTACTACGGCTGCTACAGGACTCCCTTCCAGGAGAACTCACTTCCCAGCAGACTCTCTCACCTGGGAGAGTTTCTCGTAGGTCTGATAACTAGTCTCTGCCTCAGCTACAACCGAGTATGATTGACAGAAACAACAACAGTAATATCAACAACAACAACAAAAGCAACATCAACGGCAACAGCAACATGGAAAAACAGGTATGGACACCTAACAAGACAACAGCCTAACGCTAAGTCACAACATAGTTTAGGCAACTACAATTACATCTAGTGTCACAGGAAAGAATAAAGGACGGCTTTCCCATTTCTATTTTCATAGGTGAAATAGGTATGTCGGGGTCATACAACGCAAAGGAAAGAACATTTCACATACAGGATGGGAGAATGGCAGGACGACCAACCTTCCCGTGAGGGTTCCCTTCACCGTGTGTGGGTATGCAGATGAAAAAACAGAGGCAAGAATGGTTTCGATGGAGTACAGTTAGCCACTCAGACGAATGATGGAAGAATGGAAGAGTGACCCCCAACTCAATTGACGCTTCTATTTTTAGCTACATGAGTTGAGGTTGACACTTGTCTTCCTGGAGCTGCATGCGCTCCATTTAGCTTACATCCCCGGCCACCAGGAACTTGGGATAAAATTGAACATGTAATGTTCACTTTAGGCTTCAAGAAATAATATTAAAATATTATTCCTCTAGAGGTAAGCCTCCTAGCTTATCCCCTAGGCCCAACTACTTATCCCCCCTTCCTTACCCTACCTAGTGGAGCTTAGTCCCCCATAACTCTTCTTCGCGGAGGGTCTACACGCAGTAGTGTTTATATTTTTATTAATGATCTGCATAATTACATATGTAAACAAAATATCAGGCTCCTGGCATTGGCATCTGGCTCACCAGCCTAATAACACATAAGTCTTTCAGCTTACAACCACTTGGTTCACTAGCCTATAAGAAAAAATTACAATTCAGAAGGGGCTCGGTCTTGGGGTATTACATAATAAATTGGTTTCAAAACAAAGTTACATTCTCCCTTAGAGTCATGTTTATGCCAATGTACTCTTTTCTTGACTAATAGATTTCAAAACATAAATTTGAAGGTGAATATCAAACAAGAGGATCAAAACATAAATTTGAACATGTTTCCATTTTTCTCAAGTGAATGGTAAAACATTGTAAGTAGTATTTTTGGGATTGATTTTTAAAATTCTAGAAATAAAGCCTCCATGTATTTCACAACCATTGTAAAATTGTTGGTTCTTGATGATTTTTTTTTTTTGCATAGTTTGTGCATTTTCTCTTCCCATGGAACTTTTTGCATTTTTGTCTTGCTCTTTTCAATTGGATGTTATTTGAACTAGTTTGTATTTTTCCAATTCTCATATTTATTTCTCGGTCGAGGAGTTTGAAAATGTGGGAAAATGGTTTATATTTTAGTTTTATTGGGCCCTAATATTTCATTTTATTCTAGAGTACCAAATGCTCCAGATTCAATGGTAGCAGAAATATATAGCAATAGTCATGATCCTCTCTTGCCTCAAAAAAGACACACTCATGGCCCTTATTCCTTCCACCTTCTGAAGTTTATTGTAACTATTTCCTAATAACTCAAAATCCACATAAACTCATTTCTTTTAGTGGAGCATATTAGTACCACATCCATCAGGATAGAAACTAGAATTTGTGCTCCATATATGGGATTGATTGATAAATTTCTTGAGTTGAGAAGAGAGTATGTTAGAGTTTACAACCTTAGGCCTTGGCTTGAATGGTTTTCTCTATATCTCTTGTTCTAGTACTTTTGTTTCCTTTGGAATTATCCTCAAATATGGATTGATCCATAAGTCCATAAAAAAACTATCGTATCACACCAATTCTTCCATTAGCTTCCTCGATCTAGGTTATAGCCCTAACCATGATATTCACCCAGATTGATAAAGAAATTAGGTACTCTTGTTATATATGCTCCAAGGAACAATTCTAACCTCTATGGGGCATTTTTTTAGAAGTATTTCATTCAAATGTCTCTTCAGTACCATTGTTATCAATACTCCAAAGAAAAATTCTTACTTATGTGGGGCATAGTTTTATAAGTATTGCATTCAAATCTCTTCCTTTGAAATGATTTATTGATTTTTCCTTTTTCTATAATAGGTTAGCAGTATTAAAAATGTCCATGTCCTTTTTTTCTCTTTTAATATCGCTAGCCACATCGAGTGCTTCCACAACATTCTCTTTATGCACGCACACCATTGTCCAGGCCCAACTCATGACATTCATTATGACTTCTTTTATAAGTCCAAAGGCAATCAAAGAAGAGATTGACTAGCTATATTAGTACAACTTTATAGAATACAAGATAAAACAAAAATAAGTTGTAAGTTGGACCAAAGTAGAGCACAAAATAGCTAACCTACCTGCTATGTCCAATAGCCTAGAAGACCAAGATTCAAAATTCCTTTTAATATTTTTGGAGAAAATGTTTACAATTTTCTACCCTAGGTACTTGAGTTGTTGACAAGACCCCCAAGTACTTTAAGGTTCCATCTTCATCAAATTTCCATACCTCGAACAACAAGGATATGGAAAAAAATATATACCTGATTTTTTAAGTTTAATATATTCAAGTGCTTGTTTTTCAAACTTTAGCCTCATTTATGTGAGTTTTTACAAAATAATAATGTCATCAGAGAAGGGTGAACCTTTTTAATTGAATCACATAACTATTATCATCATGAACATAAAATTGTAAAAACAATTATACTATCAACAAATAAGTAGATCCACATGTCCACATAATAATCAGTCTTTACCAATCTAGTTGAGTCCAATAGATATTAAGCATATGAAATAGTAAGATCAGCAATAATATAGCTCTAGTTGTGGAAAGCCAAAATGTGGAGTGATGTAGGAGCATATTCAACAAAGTACACGTGGAGAGACAACTCAGTGCCATAGTGCGCCTTTTGAATTATTGTTGAGATTCTAAAAGTTGCGTTTCCTGCAAATATTTTTGAATGTGTTGAAAACTGAAGAATATCTAAACGCTTGGAAGCTGAAACAATTGTGTGAGATCTGAGAGTTTCACTCTTAGAATTTAATGTAATGGTACTTAAGTAGTTTTTATCTTTTACTTCGAGGATATAGGTAGTCGGAGGAAACCCTAGGATCCCTCTGGTATAAGTAGAGGTGTTGTATGTCCAAATAAGGGGGAGGCAATTGAAGATTGGTTAGAGGTCATTTTTTAAGCCAAGGGTAAGTTAGAGTAAGTTAGAGTTGTAGAGAAAACCACAAGAGAGTGCAAGAGAGAGAGAGAGTTGAGACTTTGTTGCAGTCCGAGATTTTGTACACATTGTAACTAGACATTTATATTAATGAAAAAGAGTAGTTTTTCCTGCATATGGTTATGTGTATGTATTGTGTGTTATGAATGTATGTTGTATATGCATGTGTTAGGTTTCATATGCAAGGATAGACATAATTCTTTGTCTGTGAGTTGTTGGAATTGTTTATGTGTTCTTTAGGCTAAATGGAAGGAGTGTATGACAGAGTGTTGAGAACTCTATCATCCAACGCAAGGAGTGCATGTCTGAATTCTGTTTGGAGATCAGAGGAGAATGTGTCAGGAGGGCACATCATAATAGTTCACAGTCTTAAGGAGGAGCCTCAAGGTTGTTGAACACCTTAGAGGAGAAACTGTGTAGAGAAAGCATAGGAACATAGTTACTGAAGATTATTTTAAGCTCTGCCAAGAGAGAAGACAACAGGTTCAAGGTGTGCACTAAGCCAACACATTCTAAGCATTGGAGGAATCGAGAAAAACCTAGAGTTGTTCAACACTCTGTGGGGAATATTTTCAAGTGTGCATTGAGTGAACGTAAGGAGTGTGTTAGCGAACCTGAAAGATTCAAGGTTTAGGAGGAAGACCTATGCAAGAAGTGCACTAGGCCAACACTTAGACAAGTGTTGAGGAAGTATAAAGAGTAAGATAGGCATAGGGAGTGTGCAGAGGAACGAACCAGTTCTAGTTCAAAATCTCAAGAGGAAAAGCACAGAATGTGTCAGGCGGGCATTGGAAAACCTTGAAGGAGGCAGAAGGGCCAAGACCCTTAGGATTCTGAATAAGCTCAAAAACTCAGAGGAGACAATGCAAGGTGTGGGTCATAAACGTACTCATTTCAAGTCCAAAATCTCAAGATGAGAAGCAGAGTCAACACTAGAGTAATCAAGTTCGTGGGAGAAGGTTCAGAGGTTGAACCCTTGAACACTTATAAATTCTTCCAAGTTGGGAGAAATCCAAAGCTCAAGAGGAGGAACAACAATAACCATCAGATCTGATGTTGGAATAAATTTGGACTGTCAAATCAAGGTCCTGGACGAAGGAGGAGTGCACACAAGAGAAGACAGATCCTAGCCGTCGGATCTGAGCGCAAAGGATTGACAACCATTTGATCCAGAGGTAAGTGCACGAGATTCAAGTCTCTGTGTGCACACAGGAGTGAGGATTCATCGATGTCCCAAAGAGGTTAGGGATCATCCAACATCGAGAGGGATAGGTGGAAAAATATCTACAACTCTGGAGCGGAAGCACTTCAGAAGTTATGTAGATGAGAAGAAAGAGAAATCGTTGAATAGCCAAAGGCCCGAATATATCATGGTCGTTGGTTGACAGGGGGTACGTGTCAATAGATATGTGACTTCGTGGAAGCTCACTTGGAAGATTTCTATTGTGGAGTGTAAAAAACTCTCGAAGTCCCGAAGGCCGAACTAGATAGAATCCATTTGTTGTGAAGAACACATGGCAAGAGATCAGGAAGTTCATAGGCATAACACTTCGAAAGGAAGTCGACAAGAGCGAAGAAGATTTGGGTCGATGGATCCAAAAGGACGTGTGGTAGAGATCCATGTGTTTCAAAGGAGAATTACTCTGGAAGACACTGGGTGCAGTGTTGCGAGAACGCCTGAAGGCCGGAGTCCTGAAGAGATCTTGACCGTCCATTTGAGGGAGACACATGGAGGGTGGATATTACATCTATTAGTTCAGTGCTCTGGAAGTGTAAGGTGTTGGAGCGGATAGAATGACCAATACCCAAAGTCCCGGAGTCACTGTGAACCGTTGATTTGAGAGGGGTTTATGGACCATCGATCTCATTGTGTATTCAGCGCTCTGTGAGTTTAGAACTTCAGGGATTTGTGGAAAAGTGTTTCTGGATTTTTCCAAAGCCGAAAGTACAAAGTGATTTAGGAGGTTTAGCCCTGGGTCATAACCCATGCTCACATGCAGAGAACAACTAGTTCAAGGAGCTAGCACCCGTGGGAGTTGGGATTTGGAAAAAGTGATGAGAAAGTAGGAATCGCGGTGTTCATTGATCTGTGAACGAAAATCGATGGTGGGGAATCATTGCGGAGACAAAGGTGAAATTAGTGAACGTGCTAGTTCACAACCCATTATTCACCAACATCGTTGATCTCATCAGGACGGGGGATCAACGACCATGATTAGAACAAGTTGGCCGAGTACTTTCTGATTGCAGAGATAGAGCCCTCCGATAAAGAGCAACCATGTTGGCGCCCCACAATTAATGTGAATCATTTATCAATGAAAAAATCAGAAATGAATGAATCATGACCATGAAAAAACTGAGGGTGATAATAGGGCATGTGTTTGATTCATTTTGAGACCAACAAGGTCTCGAGGAGCTAATCCATCTTGAGAATATTTTACAATCCTTGACCAGGAGGTCGCTCAGCCCCTGACGGGGAGAAGGGGGGGGCTACATCATGGAGTGTTACAATGGTGGTTATATGCAATGACTAGTCACAAAAGTGGACGGTTATGTCCTTAGGTCATGTCCCTTATTTATATTATTTATTTTAGTTTTATTATTATTATATTATGTTTTACATGAATTACATTGTTTCACCCTTCAAATTGCTTTATCCTTAAAGCATTAAATGTTGTCTTCATTTGATTTACAATGCCTTTGCATAATTCATCGTTCTTGAAGTTGTGATGGTTGAATACACAAGACAACATGAGTTTCCAAGTGTTGGGCAAAACAATTGCATCTTCTTTTCATTTGATTCGTGTGATCAAACTTTGACTATGATTCTTGAGATGAAAATTTTCATCATCTTTATCAATGACAACCTTGTCAAATTTTTCTATTGATCTTACATCTTTCATATTGACTTCTAATTATCTCAAAGATTCACATCTAATTCATCTTTTAGGTCTTTTGATGAGGGAACTTCTTAACATAACTTCACTATAAGGTCATGCAAGTTTCTTAGCATAAATTCATTATAAGGTCATGCAAACTCATCTAGGTTAGACCTAAATTTATATCAACATCTTTTATACTAGATCTAACATTTAGTTAGTGTATGAAAATATAAGTGTCAATTCTCACTAGTGGATTGTTTAATTATATTATTTTTAATCCAAAGAATTTAGCCATTCAATTACATTGGATTGTTTAATTATATTATTTTTAATCCAAAGAATTTAGCCATTCAATTACATCGACTCATAAATTAATAATTATTAACTATATCAACATTAATATAATGTTTATTGTGATTGGAACCTAATTAATTAAAAATACCTACACTAACATAAAAAAAAAATCTTTTGATTTAAACAAATAGAAATGTTAATATATTTTCCTCGAATAATGTCTTAAGTTTTAATATAAGAATGGATAATAACTTATTTTAAATAAGTGATAAGAATTAACAATTTTTACCATTAAACTTTATTATTTTGTTTTAGTCTAATTTTTTAAACCATATCATCATTAAAAAAAAATTATTTGATAATAAATCCATACATGAAATGGAATTGCTTCTTCAATATTAAATAATTGAAAGGCTAAAATATCTTTTTTAATAAAATCTTTTATATAATTTTTTAAATTTAAGGTAAAATCTTAATATTTCTAAATAACTTGTTAGCATTTTTCTATTACATCTGGTATATAATAGTTTATATTTTTTTCAATTAATTTTATTTATATTGATTTCTATTGATTATAATACCATGGTAAAGTTCTTGGACACTAAACATGTTCCACATTCATATTAAACCCTATTAATAAATCTATAAATCTATCAGAATATATTTTATTATATTTCTCTATTTTTATTTATTTTGGGGTAAATTCATGGAGTTGGGTAAACTTTCGTGACAATCGGATCTCCAAAATTCTGAAAGACGTTTTTTCGGCCGAAAGATATTTTTTTTAGCCAAACTATTTTTCAGCTAAACCATTGAACATCAAATCGAATGGTACAGTGACGACGCCCCCGATTTTTTTGTAGAATTTTAGTCGGATTTTCATACGGTAATATTTTTTCAACCGAAATATATTTCGATCGAAAACATATTTTGCTCGACAGTGTATTTCGTCTGAAACATTTTTTCATCTGAAATATCTTTCGGTCGAAAACGT
>SNQJ01S0195123.1:0-17556 GCA_010110895.2 Picea sitchensis | reverse complement strand
ATTGATACATCATCATCATCAAAACATGTCACTATTATTGTCATTGATTCTCATACAACATCATCATCAAAAATAGATCCACCAAAACATGAACATCATCAACCTGGGTTCACTTAGAAACTGGGTCCACATAAATATCCTAGGTCCACGTGGGTCCACATATAAACCCCAACATCACTTCTTAAATTTATCTCGAACACTTGTTTGGAACTAGTTTCTAGATCAGTCACAAACCCTAACTTCCAAAAAGTATAACTCTGTACCTGTAATAATTCAAGATCTTAAACTTGTACCCAATCTTCTTCAATATATTCTATGAAATTCCTCCAAGTTTCCTTCTTGACTCGTCACTAAGATATAGTGAACATGGCAGACCTTCCTAAATTCTGACATATTTTAGAGAGAGAACTTGTATAGCATTCCACGCACTCAATATTTGATATATGATTCTAAAACACACAGAAAACATAATACGAACTATACTTTTTCCAATGCAATTGGTCTCACGGAATTTGGATCTTTTATGAATAAGTTATGATTGTTTTAATTGGAACACCTATTTGAGACTAGTTACAGGACTAGTCAAAAACCTTATCTTCCACAAAGTGTATCTCAAAAAGTGAAATGAACCAAAAGATAAAAAAATTTACCACATGTACCTTGATATGTCTTCTCAACAGCCTACAAGTTTCACTATCTGAATCGTTCTAGAAAAATAGTTATACCGAAAATGGTAAGATGACCTTTAAAAACATACCTTAGAACACATCATCACAAGACTTCATCTTCCTTTGTAATTTCACCCTTATTCACTTCATCTTCCCTCTAAAATTTGTTTACAATATTGTGCTAAGAAATCACAATATAGAATGATAAAAATGAAACGTTCTTAATGTGTATTTATATGCTTCCAAGCACCTTCTTTACTTGACCTTGAGTCGACCTGTAACTTCTTGTTTTCAACAACTATTTCTCCTTTACTTGACTTTAGGCCCAACATATAACTTATTGACCTTAGATCTGGGTCTTCTTGACCATACTTTGGGGATTCATCTTTAAGAGGGAATAACTCCTCAACCATGAGGAACAATGTGGCATGCCACCTACCGTTGGAAACATCTTGACGAGGACTATCAATCAATGGATGTTTTGCATGCATTTTCAATGTCCTTCATACTCTTTTTCTTCAATCATATTCGGGCTTCATGACCAAACATTTGGGGATTCTTAACCACTTACACATATTTCTAGGGTTTCGTGTATACTTCTTCAAAATGTCTTCCCATGAGGGCCATGCTTAAAGCTACGCCATAAGGGGACCACTTTGGAGACTTCTTCAAATACACCCATCACTTCTAGAGGCTTCCAGACTTATTCTAGGGTTGACATCAATGACAACCAATTTTCCAACAATCTACCCATTTGGCATTGATGGCAACACTCATACTCCCTATGTGACCATTATTCCCCATGTGTTCATGCTTTCTCCTCTTGTCTTCATGCTTCTTATATTTATCTCCCCCTTTGAAATCAATGGCTAAGGGTAACTCTCCCTGGCGATTTATCTCCCTCTATCTTCTTTGAAAAATGTCATGTAGATCACTGTGGGGCAGAAAATACTCTCATTTTTTATCAAAGATACTCAAAAGTCTCCCTTGGGAGAGGTTTGGTGAATATATTTACAATTTTTTCTTTCATACCAATGTACTCCAACTTGATTATTTTTTTGTGACTTGTTCTCGTAGAAAGTTGAATTTGATAGGAATATGATTTATCTTAGAATGCATCACTACATTTTTGGAGATACTTATAGCACTGGTATTGTCACAAAATATTAAAATAGGCTCATCAAATGTTACTTGTATGTCTTGCGGGGTACACTTCATCTAGAGGATCTGAGTACAACATGTTTCTAATACAATACATTATGCTTATGTCATAAACAATGATATTGAGGACTACTTCTTACTTAACCAGGACACCATAAAATCACCCAAGTAGAAGGTTGCTCCAATAGTACTTCTTCTATCACCAATGCTTCTTGTCGAATATGCATCTGTGTAGGTGACCATAGTCAGCTCATTCCCTTTCATATACCATAATCCAAACTCTATTATTCCTTTGAGATATTTGAAGATCCTCTTTACTACCATAACATGAGTTTCCTTCGGTGTTGTTGAAATATTGCAACCTTTCCAACTACTTGCATCACATCTGGTCTTGAGTATATCACATAGAGTAGGCTACCAATAATTTATCTATAGAGTCTCTGATCTACTTCCTTAGATTCATCATCTTTTCTCAACTTGCAACCAGTCACCATAGGAGTACTTACGGGTTTGAAAGCTTCCATTCCAAGCTTCTTCAACATTTCTTTGATGTACTTGGTTTTGGAAATGAAAATACCTTCATCCAACTAAGATATCTAGAGTCCCAGAAAGAAAGTAAACTCACCAAGTAGGGACATTTCAAACTCACTCTGCATATCTTTATCAAACTTCTTACTCAACCTATAATCATCACTTCCAAAGATGATGTCATCCACAAATACTTCAATGATAAGTATGTTGTCCCAATCCACTTTCGTGTAGAGATTTATATCTGCATTTCCATTTCTGAATCCTTGTTTTTGTAAGTACATGTTCGATCTTGAATACTAGGCTCTCGGAGCTTACTTGAGTCCATACAAATATTTCTTTAATCTACAAACATAATCTTCCCTTTATGACAGTAGGAACCCTTGTGGTTTTTCCATGTAGACCTCTTCTTCTAATTCTTCATTTAGAAATGTTGATTTTACATCCATCTGATATACTCTGATCCTTTTGGAACATGCATAGGCCAAGATCATTATGATTGCTTCCATTCTGGAAACAGGAGAAAAAATTTCTTCAAAATCTATTCCTTCAACTTGAGAATATCCTTTGCATACTAGCCATGCATTGTTTCTTCTTACCTGTACATATTCATTTAGTTTGTTTTTGAACACCCATTTTATACCAATCACATTTTTTTCCTTAGGTCTTGGAACCAGTTCCCATGTCTCATTATTCTCTATTTGATTTAGTTCTTATTCCATGGCCTTTATCCAATGTTTATCATTGTTGGCTTCCTCAAAACTACTTGTTTCAATAGTGGATACTAGTGTTATATGTCTTTGTTCTGGTGTACGAGCTCGTTTGCTTCCTCTAGTTTCTATTCCTACATTCTTATCTCCAATAATTTGTTCTGGTCGATGATTCTTCTATACCTGGAAGTTAGGTGTCCTAGAAGGTATCTGAAGATCTTTCTAGATGTTTTCTTCTTGTTCTTCTTCTGGATTCTTCTCTTCTTGTTTTTCTTCTTCTACCACTACTACTTATTCTTCTACCACTACTACTTCTTCTTCTATTAGTTATTCTTTTGCTTCCTTCTCTTTTGAATTTTTGCTTCTTCTCTTTCTTAAGCACATTTGTTTCATCAATATTTACATTGATTCTTACCACTATTTTGTTGAGTCTTAGGTTGTAGAATTTGTATGCCTTGCTTTTGCTTGATTAACCAACCACTATGCCTTTATCAACTCAAGAATCAAATTTTCCAATCTTTTTATCTTCTCTTTTTATGTAACATTTGCTTCCAAACACTCTAAAGTGCTTGACATTCACCGGTCTTCCATTCCATAGTTCATATGGAGTCTTGTCATTGTTACTTCTAAGCATTCCTCTATCCAATATATGAACGGTTGTATGTACTTCTTGTACCCGAAATATATCACCCAACTTGGAATCTTTCAACATGGCTATGGTCATTCCCTATACAGTTTTGTACTTCCTTTCAACAACTTCATTTTGATGAGGTGTCCTAGCTAATGAGAAATTATTTTTTATTCCATGTTCTTCACAGAAATCCATAAATTATTTTGATGTGAACTCACCTCCATTGTCTGATATCAAACACTTGATTTTCAAATCAATCTCATTTTCAACCATCTCTTTGAATATCCTAAAACATTTGAATGCCTCTAACCTTTTCTTGAGAATGCAAATTGCATTCATTCTTGTATAGTCATCAATAAGTAGCATGAAGTATTGTTTGCCATTCATCCCTTTTGTTCTCAACAGTCCGCATAGATCAATGTGTACAATTTCCAATGGTTTTGTCGTAGAGTATTCCTTTATCTTGAACTCATCTCTCGTTTGTTTTCCATGTAGACAATGCTTGCACATAGTATTGGTTGGATTTAAAATTTCAGGCATTTCTCTTACCGCTTCGTTTCTGTTGATTTTAAAAAGATTTTCAAAGTTCATATGACCCATTCTTCTATGCCAAAGCCAACTTTCATTTTCCTTTTCGATCTCATTTAAGATATATATATTATTTGGATTCCTTATTTTCGTTTCAACCAACTTGTCTAATCCATATTTCTTTATTTCACATTTCTTTGAGTCGAGTAGGAATGTGTGTCCTTGGTCACACATTTTACTCACACTTAGCATATTATGCTTCATATTTTCGACAAGTAGAACATTTTCTACCATGACATCTTTACTTCCAAGCTTGATTGTGCCTTTTCCTATAATTTTGGTTGAGTTATCATTACCAAATGAAATTGATCCATCTCTTTCTTTCTTTATAGTTACAAACATGTCCTTGTCACATGTCATATGCTTTGAGCAACCACTGTCAACGTACCAATCACTTTTTCTTCTTTGGGCTTGTAGAGCAATCGAACATTGTTCAATGTTTAGTTTATCTTGATTCCTTTTCCATATCCTTTATGGTTACTTTACATGACTATTGAAATCATGCTTTTGTTCCTTTGGAGGAACAGTCAATCTACAACATTTGGCCATATGTCCAACATTGTTTCATTTGTATCATTCTAATTAATTATTTAATGAGCCAAAACTATTATAGTTTTTGTTATATGCTTCATGAGGCTTTCTGAGATCATTATTTTTAGAGTATCCTTCATAGTTGCCTATATTCTTAGCATAGGCTCTACAATTTATAGCCTTGTGCCAAAAATTGTTACAAGAATAACATAAACCAAGAAAAATAGTTTGGTGTCTGAGTGTGGGGGGTCTTTTAAATGGTGCATCTCTTCTGTAATCTTCTTCTTGAGTTCTCTCCATTGTTGGTTGTTGATTCTGAGTTCTGGATCTTCTAGGTGATGTATTTTTTTGGTAATCTTCTTCTTGAGTTCTCTCCATTTTACAAATGTTCTCCTTTGAAGGCTTGCATTCTTCCTTCTTGATGGGACCTCTGATGACTCATGCATAACTCTTTTTTTATGCTTCCTTTTCTATCGTCATGGAGCCTGAACCCTTCTTAGTATGCATTTGTTTATATCCTAGTCCAGAATTGTCATAGTATGTCCTTTGATTGTTGATGATTTCATCCAGTATTTTGGTGTTGTTCTGTTGCATGTATTTCTTTTGAAGTTCCTTCCTTAGTGAGACTATTTATGCTTTCAAACTCTCTTTCATTTTCTCCTTTTCTTCCTATTAGTTTTTGAGTGTTTCTTCAATCCTTTTGGCTTCTTCTACTTGGACCCTTAGCTTCATAATCATCCATTGGAATTATTCAGAGTTCGTATTTTGAGAACCCTCCTTTAGCTTAATCAATTCTTCCTTGATTGAATTGTTTTATTCCTTTTTATTTTTAGCTCACTTAAGTCGTCGATTAGTTCTTCTTCAAGATCTACTTCACATTCTTCCTCATAATTTTCTTTATCATTTTCCAATTCCATAAAGAGTACTATTTATGAGTTACTGTCACTATCATCATCATCATCTGATGAGGTACTATCTTCTCTTGAGTAAAGGACTTTCTTGAAGAATTTGTTTTTGTTTCTTTTCTTGTCTCCTTTCTGATATTTATTTTATTTCTTGGGAGATTCTTATTCATCACTATCTATATTCTTAGCATAAGGACATTTAGTAGCAAAATGACCAATTTTACCAAAATTAAAATATTTTAAAGGAACCTTACCTTTGTACTTGTCGGTTCTTCTTTTCAACTTCCTTACAAAGTTGGATAATTCTTCATCTCCATCTGAATCATCAATGCAGCTGCAGTTTCACTTTGAATTTTTCTTATTCTTCTTTCCCTTCTTTCATGTTTTTAAATTTGCTTCCTTCCTAGATGGATTATCTTGCTTTGTTCTCATTTCATAAGTTGTAAGGATTCCATGTAACTTGTCAATGCTCAACGTAGTAAGATCTTCACTTTCTTTTAGGGATGAAATCTTAGGATCAAATCTCATTGGAAGAGACCTTAGTACCTCTTGAACAATTATCGGTTCTTGGATTTCTTCTCCTAAAACTTTAATAGTGTTCACTATTTCATCAACTTGCTGGAAATAAGCTACAATATCTTCCTCTTCCTTCATTTTTAGTTGTTCAAATTGATCTCTATAAGTTTGAAGCTTGCCCCCTTTGACCTTGGCATCTCCTTCGTAAACGTTTTAAAGTTTCTCCCACATTTCCTTTGCAGAGTCACAATGCATAACCTTGACATATAGTGAATAAAAAAAGGCCCTCAAAATAGCATTTGTAGCCTTTGAATTGTTTTCAAAAAGTTTATTTCCATCTTTATATATTGGGGGAGTGGCAGGTGCCTTGTATTTGTCTACTACTACTTGTCTAACATCAAATCCATGTGCCTGCAAAAAAAAAATCATCCTTCTACTCCATAAGGCATAGATTTAATCATCAAACATTGGTGTTCCATTCTTAGTGCACTCCATGATATACCTTTCGGTGGTTAGATTGTTTCTAAAGGACCTATTATGATACCAATTGTTGGAATATTCACCAATACTGAGAGGGGGGGTGAATCAGTATTGAGCACTTTTTACCACTTTTAATCACAATATGTAAGCATTTAAGATATCAACAATTTATCACTTAAGATTGCATTCAATATACCATAAACATATAACCATAAATACACAGAACACAATAATTTTACGTGGAAACCCAAATGGGAGAAAAACACGGAATGCTTTCTTATATATATCAAAATATTACATTCATAGGAAGCACCAACTTCCAAAATTCTCCAGCACCAACTGGAAGGAGGCCCCAACCCCCTGATTTAGATGCTCCAACTTGAAGGAAGCTACATCTCCCTAGATTTTCCAGCTCCCTGAAATATAAATGGAGACTCAACATGTCATTGTTAATACAAATGATACTAATACAACATCATCATCAAAAGTTGTCATTGTTATTTTCATTTATATTGATACATCATCATCATCAAAAATAGATCCACCATGACATCAACATCATCAACCTAGGTTCACTTAGAAACTGGGTCCACAGATAAACCCCAACATCACTTCTTAAATTTATCTTGAACACATGTTTGGGACTAGTTTTTGGATTAGTCGCAAACGCTAACTTCCAAAAAGTATAATTCTATACATGTAATGATTCAAGGTATAAACCATGTACCCATTATTCTTCTATATCTTCTCTGAAATTCCTCTAGGTTCTGCTCCTTGACTCGTCACTGAAAAGGAGATATAGTGAATATGCCAGACCTTCTTGAACTATGCCATATTCTGGAGAGTGAAATTGTAGATCCTGTCATGCACTCAATATTCGATATATATTTTGAAATGCATAGAAAAATACTATAGACTATACTCTTTCCAATGTCATTAGTCTCACGGAATTTGGATCCTTGATGAAGAAGTTGTGACTATTTTACCTGGAACACCTGTTTGATACTAATTACAAGACTAGTCGAAAAACCCTATCTTCTACAGAGTGTATATCTAAGAGTGAAATCACCCTGGAGTTGAAGTGTGTACCACAGGTACCTTGATACCTTGATATGTCTTCTCAATGGCCTCCAAGTTTCACTATATGAATCATTCTATAAAAACAGTTATAGAAAAAATGGTAAGATGACGTTTAAAAACATACCTTGGAATACATCATCACAAGACTTCATCTTCCCTTGGAATTTCACCCTAATTCACTTCATTTTCCCTCTGAATTTCACCCTTATTCACTTAATTTTCCCTCTGAAATTCACTACCAAGATTGTGCCAAGAGATCACAAGATTGAATGATAAAAATGAGAGGTTATTAATGTGTATTTATACCCTTCCAAACACCTTCTTTACTTGATCTTGAGTCGACTTGTAACTTCTTGTTTACAACAATGTTTTCTCCTTTAGTTGAATTTAGGTCCAGCTTATAACTTCTTGACCTTAGATCTAGGGCTTCTTGACCATTCTTTGGGGCTTCATATTTAAGAGGGCATAACTCCTCAACTGTGAGGAACCACGTGGCGTGCCACCTGCCGTTGGAGACGGCTTGACGAGGACTATCAATCAATGGATGTTTTGCATGCATTTGCAATGTCCTTCATGTTAGCACCATCATTTTTCCAGTTATATTCGGTCCCATATGAGTCAAGGTCCTTGTGTCGAAGTGTGTGACGTCAGGTACTGAACAACAAATGGGTTGAAGTTAACAAGTGGTCGGTCTGGACCTTGGAGTCGGGAAAGGGTGTCATAATTAAACATGTGTGGATGGTAAAGGTATTTTTTCCAAAAGTCCGAGTCCTATCAGAAAGAGGGAATTTACGTGTCAAAGGTCGAGGAAAGTCGTTAGTGCAAAGGTCACATCCATAGGTATAACAACCATCGTCACCTAATTATGAAGTCATAAGGGTCAAAAAATCATGACGCTCATATCACGTATCCATTGCAACTCTTATCACCTATACTTTTCACACTTCGAAGTGTACCCATCACGCGAGTGTGTTGCACAAATCTCCAGCCTGCTTCAAAACTTCTCGTCACCATGGATTCAACATCCTCTATCGCGATTCCATCCCTTGCCTGCTTGATTATAAATATCGGTCACCCTATGTGTTTTCCTTTTGCAATCCAAATATGTGCATTGTTTTTTATTTCTTCTGTAAGTCCTGGGTATTTCTGCTATGAGAAGGTTGATTTCCATCAGCTATGTTGTGAGCCTTTTTAGTCAAGATTGCCACCTCTCCCTCATTCTCAGTCCTGGTCCGAAACCTGTTGGAATTTGTCACGAGCTAGTTTGTCGGACGACAGTCCCCCTCATAATAAACCTTTCCTTCCTTGAAGTCTTTTTCTGTCACGCACCCCTACTGTGACGAGCCTATTGTTACCGTTTATCACGTCATTGACCTTTTTCTGCGCCGAGATTATTCATGGCACTTAGGGGGCGTGCAGTGAATTCCTAGAATCATTTTCGCTTGTCGCACAAAGTTTTCATCATTGTCACTCCGACGGGTATCTGCGAAGAATATCATTCCCCATTTGCCACGCGAAGAGGGTGTATTTTTTCATTATTACGTGCACAAAACAAATACACGTTTTCACCATGGCAACACCCCAAGACATAAGGAAGAAGGTGTGAAGTGGCAGAGCTATGAGGCCCGAGCCTCAAGACTTGACATTAATAAACAAGGATCCAACTGTTAGGGCATCTTTCGAACAGGTCATATGAATGCACTATTGCGATAATATCCAAGGATACAATGTGAAGTTGGGCGAACAGTTCACTCTCAGTTTTAATGGGTTATGCGCAGTCATTGCGAGAATCACATTCTGGATGTTGGAGGAAACTCTGTCAATCACGAAAGAGATCCCTCCACGTGGTAAAAGGTGGTCTAAGGTCATGCCTTTGTACATGCTATGTTATGAAGAATTCATCAAACCAAACTGCTTGAATGGGAAAATCGAAGCGGGTGTTCTGAGTCAGTATTTATGGGAGCCTTTTCAGAAACTTCTGAAAGTAATTAGAAAGTACTTCACCTGTGAAAGAAGGTCTGACAGAATATACCCACATCACGTCAAGATGTTGATGCATTTCATAGGGAAGAGGCCTTTAAAATTACCTTTCTTCTTGCAC
This sequence comes from Picea sitchensis, assembly GCA_010110895.2. Classification (NCBI taxonomy): domain Eukaryota; kingdom Viridiplantae; phylum Streptophyta; class Pinopsida; order Pinales; family Pinaceae; genus Picea; species Picea sitchensis. The sequence continues at coordinate 7,657 of SNQJ01S0195123.1, read as the reverse complement.
CAAAGTTTAGGAGGAATGGCGGGCAGCGTCCAAGCCAAAGCAAACCAGCTGAAGAAGAACCTATCCCATATCTCATTAATCAAGTTATTGATAGTCGAGGAATTGAGACAGTTAAGCAAGGATTGGGACTCATTTATTTTATCAGCCGACATCCCCAGGGACCCCAAAGGAGATCCCCCTCTATCCATGGGGGACACAACATCTCACAGCGAAGTGGAAGGAATAGAAGGGGCTACAGGGAAAGGAAATACAATAGAAGGCTCATCACCCCAATAGCCAGCACCCCGGAAAATAGGTAGTCCAAGAAAGAAAAAGAAGCTCGGGAAGCCGAAGCTCCAAATGAACCACGCACCCAATATGTTGTTGAGAAGTTACTCATGAGCGTTGTTTGGCTAGAACCTGTCAAAGGTTCAAGTTCGGAAAGTTGTGAAAGACGGAGAGGGTCAGGCACTGAAAGCATGGATGTTCGGGAGTCGTTGCAATAGCTAAAGCAAGTGAAAATCGCTATTGCCAAGTTATACCAGGAGAATAGAGAATTGATAAAGAAGTTAGTGGAAAGGACTTTCTAAACATCAACGTCGCACAGCCGAGAAGGGAATGCGAATTGGCTCAAGAAACAGCTCAGAGAAGCGCAATACGTGATCATTCAGTTGCGCGAGGAACAGAGGATGTCAGAGGAGAGAATCTCGGAGCACTTAGAAAAATGTGGACCGTCCATGGAGAATGTTCGCGCGACTCTGGTCAGTGCTCAAACGAAGCTGAAGGGGAACGCGGTCTTGCAAAGACAAGTAAAGAATCTGAAAAGGTGAAACTGGTCTCTTAGGAAAATGCTTAGAGTATCAAGACTACAGATAAGTCTAGAAACATAATTGACCCGAGCCCATTTTTATCTTTTGAACGTGGCACATAATTCCTCTCTCCTCATATCTTGTTTCCTACCAAGAAACAAGAAGTCTGACGAGCACCCGCATGAGGAACGTTCGTCGCGCAGATTTGGTAAACTCACCTGTCGAGGAGGACAAGTGTGGGAGAAACGCATGACCATTTTGAAGGAGATGCATGTTCCCCCAACCGTCGTCCCCACTTGGAAAGCAGAAGCAACATCCCACTATCATCCACCATACCAACTCACCACATGCACACTATAGCCAGTGATCACACAACAACAACCAAAACCTGTTACACTGGGTGTCAGAATTCGGATGGAGTGCTCAATCGTTCGGGTAACCACTCAAAGGAGAAACGTCGACGCATCACCCCCTATGCTTGAATCTTATTGATGACCGAATCATCATGATAAAGGCGTCGGTTATGACAAGATTGTGGGAAGTTGGGTTTCCTTTTTTAGTAAGTTTAGGGAATAACCATAACCGAAATTCTAGGAGACTAATTCGAGCCATGGTATCCCAAGGGGCGCAGTGTTTTCTATATATTGCATCTTTTCAATGTAAGCAGGGTTGGTTGGAAAAGTAGTGTAGGCAATAGACTATTGAATGAAATCTTCAAAACCGATTGAAATAATGTAGAAGTCCTGAAGCTTTGACGAAAATATTCTAATGATGGTGGTATGATGTATTGTGATCTCTTCTATGTATGTGTTTTCTTGTTCTCTACATATTCATGTCTTTACTCTGTTTAAATTGGAACGTTTAACAAGTCTAGAATTCATTGTGCGGTGCTCTAGACTTCGCCATTTAAAATCTTGTGTTCTCTTCGAAGTAATTTAGAATTCATCATAAATGGTGCTATGAGTTGCTTTATGTAATTTTTCTCTTACCACACACAACGACATTTGAACTGAAATATCATTACCTACTTAGCCTTTATCCTCTCAAAATTTTAAGTTACCAAGTCATTTATTTCTCTCACTTTCTAGAATTTGACTCCATATCCCAAGGTTCTATATTTCCTTGCCAGCATGACTAGAAACATTTCATAGATGCAGTAAACCTAGCCAATAAATCAAATCCATTATATGTTAGAGACTAAGTCTGAAAGAGAGACCTCTCTAATTCGGGAAGGCTAGTTTATGGTCTTAAATTTGGTCTGTAGATTACATCTGTCATTTGTTTTCTCAACCAAAAAAATTTACAGATTGCCATCTTGGTGTCGTTGCCAGGGATGGAATTGAATAAAACTTTCCCTGGGAGAACGACTAAAGATGTAGTTTTAACCCATGAGGGTAACAGTGGATCAAACGTCTATATTGGCTAAAACCTTTACCCTGGAGACTCCAGTGAATGAGACCAGTAGCATAGAGTAGTATGACTAAGAAATCCTGGCTCCAAAGACAGTTTATACCAGAGCCAATCCTGATCCGGACCCTGTAGCGCCCCTACCTCATCCCGAAAAACTTCTGCGCAGAGCAAAGGAACAAGCACCAGACTTGTTCTATTACTTGGAAAGAAACCTATCCTTACCGAAGGATGGTGTACAAAGCATCGACGATCTTCATTTTGATACATTCTTCGAACAAAGCATGTTCAAGTCTAAATCAGAAACCTGCTTGGATGAGATAGTCTTCGATGAGAAGAGGTTTCAATCTTTGATGCCAATCAAAATCTCGTGAGATGTTGTAATCCCCACTCAGATAATTCCGCCAGTTCCAAACCCTCTTATATTCCTGGCCGTCATATTCACCCCTCTTGCCCTGCCAGCCCAACTACATGATTTGCCCCAGAACTATAATCAGAGGATCAAGCTATATGATGTCGAAGGAAATGCCTCTGCCCAAAAGAACTTGGACTGGTTCAATGATTCTTTTGACCTAGAGGAGGTCGATCATGAGGATACAAAAATGAGATTGTTCACACGGAGTCTTTTAGGGGAGGTCAGGAAGTGATTTAATGCCCTTCAAGCAGTGAGCATCCCTGATTTCGCAACGTTTGAAACGTCATTTCTCGCCAGATGGGGAGACAAAAAGAATCCTCAGCAACTAATAACCCAGTATAACAATATTAAAATATCACCAGAGAAAACGGTGCAATAGTTTTCGTCTATATTCATGAAGTCCTACAACTCAATCCCCACATAAGTCAAACTGCCTCCCTGAGCTGCGTAGTTTCGATACGTTGATTCCTTTGATAGCGATTTTGCCTTGTTGCTGAGAGAAAGAAGGTCTAATACTTTAGGTGCTATGATGAGCGACATGATTGAAGTCGAAGTGAATCTAATGGTGTCGGGGAAAATCAAACAAAACTTCGACAGAAATGGGAAGAATCCCTAAGGAGACGTCCAGCCCTCTACGTCCTAATCGTCACATGAAAAGTTTGACTTGATGATGAAGACTATGGAGAATCTTATGGAAAGGATGTCCATGGAGAACAAACCTGCCACTAGGGAGCAAAACGATTTCCTACCCAGAAGTCAAAACTTTAGAATGGCTCTAGTCCCGCAGATCAGGCAGAGGGACCAGAGAGATCAAGGTGATCAATAGATAATACCTCCTTTCCAAAACAACTACGGGAATGAAGACTTTGATCAGATGATCCAAGACCATATGCATTGTTGTGACGACACGAATACATGCATATTCTTAACAAAGGGAGAACACGATCAATTCATGGACACAAATGATGGTTTTATGTTGGAGACTGATGACATGTTATCTTCGGAAACGGAGGAGTTCAAGAAGGGATATCACAATGCAATCATGCAGTTTCAAAAGCAATATAACCTCAGGAGTAAAAAGACATTTGCAGATCCTCCGCAAACAAATCCCACAAAGGAACCTCAAGTGAATATTCCTTCTTCAAGCCAACCAAAGAAAGACAACCCAGCGAGGGACACGACCGAGAAAGGAAAATAAAAGGAACAATCCCTAAAGAGAGAGCGCGAGGCGAGTAAGGAAATGAGAGTCAAAGAGGTAGAAAAAGCTCCTACTCCTTTTAATTTTGAGAACAAAATGGCTAAAATCAAAATATATGTTCCTTTTAATGAGCTAATCAAGAAGGGAGAATACAGGAACCAGATCATTAAGATGTTAAAGATGGAGGAAACTCATGACACCTTGAACATCCAAGACGGCCACTTGGCCATCTTATTTGGTCCACGCATAGAAGAAACCGGTGATACTGAGGACGTCCCTCCTTTCTATGTCAGTCTCAAAATTCATGACATGACTTTGCATAATGCCATGATGGATTTGGGCACGTCACACAATCTCATGTCGAAGGTGGTCATGGATGAGTTAGGCTTGGACGTCACCAGAACTTATAAGGATCTTTTCTCTTTCGACTCCAAAAAGGTGAAATGTTTGGGTTTGATCAAAGACTTGGTCATGTCATCATCTAAAATTCCGTCGAAGAATATGGTCATGGACGTAGTGGTTTCCGACATTCCCCCAAAACTCGGCATGTTGTTATCCAGATATTAGGCCACTAAATTAAAGGGAACCTTGCAGATGGACATGACTTACACCACCATCCCGGTTTTTGGCCAAGAAAGAAGATTGTACAGAGAGGTGTTGCTCAAGTACATGGTGACTATTAAGACACAACCGAATAATCATCCTATCTACTATGTCGACACCAAAATTGGCTCCTCTATTTTTTATAATGACTTAACTTTTGAAGAGGGGGAGGCAACGACTGTCATGATTGTCGAAGATAAGGCCGCGCATCGAGCAAAGGAGTGCGCATATCAGATAAACCATGAAGAAAACGAAATGTGAAATAAGAGATTTCATGGGGCTGTCAGCAAGGAAGGAGTTGGTGTATGGATCAACCCTCCCAAAGTGGGCATGAAGCTCTCCTCTTACAAGCTCTCTTTTGATTGTACAAATAACATGGTCGAGTATGAAGCACTAATTTTGGGTTTAAGAGCCTTAAAGGAATTGGTCGCTAGGAGAATAGTGGTGCATGGAGACTCTGGTCTCATCATAAATTAGGTAAAGGGTATGTACCAATCCAAGAACCCAAGACTAAGAGAATACATAATTCTAGTGTTGGACCTCCTTGAGGAGTTCTCAGAGTATAATCTATCAGTAATCCCGAGGGGGAAAAATCAAATCGTAGATGCCCTGGCCACCTCAGCTTCAGTGTTTAAAATTACAATTTTTCCCAACAGGAAGTACGAGATTGAAGTTCAACACTGGCTCGTAGTGCCCGATAACATCAAATATTGGCAAGTGTTCGAAGATGAAAAACAGGTGGAGAGGTATCTCCAAATGAGTGACGAATTCGCTAACGTGAATATTGATGATGAGTATTGTTGTGAAGAGGATGAAGACATAGTTGCACACAGTGATGACGACCCCTTTTAGAACCAGATAGTTGGAAGGGATATAGTGCAACTGAAAAACAACATCATCCCAAAAGGATTGGTCCCATTAGAAAGGCTCTTTGATGAAAATGATGTAGATAGAAATCCCAGAATCACTATGAATGATGGAGATGTCAAGGATTGCAACATAGGGACCCAAGATAATCCTAAGATAGTCAGATTGTCAAAGACACTCAGTCCGGAGATCAAGCAGAGATACATGTGAATGAGGTAACCAAAGGATATCTAAGCCGAATTTTAGAGTGAAGGTGAAGTAAAGAAGGTCGAAATTCAAGGGAGGATAAATTCTTTTGATGATGCTTTCTAAGGTATGTTATTTACAGGGCATCTCACCATTTTCGCAATAACTTTTTTTATAGAATTATTCAGATCGTGAAATTGGGATTCCATTGAGGAAACATATCCAAGTATGTGTGGTACAAATTTCATCTTGTGGGTCATTGTATTTTTTGAGTTGCACACCGTGGAAAATAGGGTTTGTCGCTAGTCCTGAAACTAGTCTAAAACAGGTGTTTCGGGTAAAAATGTCACAACTTCTTCATAACAGATCAAAATTCGGTAAGACCAAATGTATTGGTTATAGTATTTTCTGTATTATTCTATGTACAATTTTCAGATCGATGCAACAGATATTTCGTGGGGGGCGCGCTCTACAAGTTCGCTCTCTAAAATAAGCCAAAATTCAACAAGGTATGTCATTTTTGCTATAACTCCTTTTCTTAGAGGTTCCAAGTAGTGAAGTCTAGAGGAAATGCATAAAAGACAATGAAGAACATTGTGTACCATTTTCATATCTTATTCATTACAAGTACATAGTTATGATTATTGAAAGTCAAGGGTTTTAACTAATCCAAAATTAGTCATGTGAGACTAACGTAATGTTTGATGAAAATGTTAGTCTCTTGTTGTTAAAGTTAAGGAAGGTTTGCAGGTATGTGATCTTATACACCAGGTCTATTACAGAGTTACATATCATATTTGGATGATGAAATTGATGAGGGATTTCGGTTGAGGTACATGATGGGTACATGGTTGAGACAAGTAGTTGATCAGTTGCCACATACATGAGGTGTATAATTGATTATGTTGGTAAATCTTGATGAGTCATAGTTGATGAATAGTTGATACATAATTGGTACATAATTGATACATGGTTGGATGCACTTGCTTTTTGTATAGGTTGAGTTACAGGTTGATGCATGGTTCAGGTTATTAGTATTGGTTGTTTGGTACAGGTTGATTGGTACAGGTTTATAGCAGTATATCTCACAGTGATAATGTGACAGTGGTTCCATTAATCTACTTCTACATCAGGGCGGTTGGATGGGGCAAGGATAGGTGATTGTAGCCACCTTTTGTTTGTAACCGTAGAACTTAGGGGGTTGTAGCCTACTTCTGGTTGTAGCCAGAGAATTGGGGAGTTGGAGCTTCCCTCGGGTTGTAGCCTGAGAAACTAGGGGGTTGGAGCCTCCTTCCAGTTGCAACTGGAAAACAAAGGAAGTTGGTGATTCCAATGAATGTAATTCTTCAAGACATATGACAAAAAATATTTTGTGGTTTTCTCCCGCTTTGGGTTTCCACGTAAAAACATTGGTGTACTATGTATGTGTATGATTTCTCATTTGTTCATTGTTTATTTAGTCTGCAATTATTGGATGATAATGCTACACTGATATAACACTTGCATTATATGGTTAAAAAGGTTTAAATTTCTCTATTACTGATTCACCCCCGCTCTCAGTAATCCAACAATTGGTATGAGAGAAGGTTCCTTCATAATTCAGTTTAACCACTAAAAGGTAGATCATGGAGAGCAACAAGATGTATAAAAATGGAATACCATAGTTTGATGGACATAAGTACGCATTTTGGAGCAGAAGGATGAAAACATATATACATGCACAGGGATTTGAAATTTAGCAATCAGTTGTAGATGCATACCAAGAACCAACAGTTTCACCGACAAATGAAAGAGCAATAAAAATCATGCAAAATACTTCCAAAGCCACAAATGCACTTCTTAATGGTATTTTTTAATCAGTTTACACCAAAGTTATACATTGTAAATCCACTAAAGAGATTTGGTACAAGCTTCAAAATATTTATGAAGGAGATTCAAAAGTCAAAGCAGCAAAGCTTCAAACTTACATAGGTCAGTTCGAACAACTAAATATGAAGGAAGATGAGAATATTGCAGCCTATTTCTTACGAGTCAATGAAACAGTAAATGCAATCATAGGATTGGGAGAAGAAATTAAAGAATCTATAATTGTTCAAAAGGTACTAAGATCTCTTCCTATGAGATTTGATCCTAAGATATCAGCACTAGAAGAAAGAGCAGATCTAGACTCAATAAGCCTGGACAAACTACATG
>SNQJ01S0195122.1:0-17556 GCA_010110895.2 Picea sitchensis | reverse complement strand
AGTATCTCATACTACAAAATTCAACTTCTCGACAACTTGTTCAAAGGGTGAACAGAAGGATACTGCACCCACCACAGCTTCAGCCCAAGCACCTTCTATCCAACAGAAGCAGGTCGACAAGGTTGTAGCAAAGCACGAAGATTCCTTCTGCACACAGTCATCTAAAATAGCTAGACTGGTTAAAAAGGTCCAAACCTTCCAGCCAAAGGTTCGTGATATCCTTCAACAATCTAAGCAACGCCACTTCTCCAGCAAGGCAAGCAGATCACCAAGATTCAGATTCAGCAATCGCTTTCCCCTCTCCCCCGGGAACTCAATGCAATGGAGACCATTGCTTCCTAAGGAGGGAGGATTGATCCAGGTGGATATCGGTGGCCACCCACCTTCTCCAACTGGCCCAAAAAATGTTTCTGGCAATTTTGGTAATTTACTATTTTTAACAGTTTTTTCGGGTCCTGAACTTCCGAGGCCATTTTGAGGCCCTAAATGATGTTTTTTTGGGTATGTTTCTCTTGTAAAACAAGTTCCAACGATGCTATTTTTTCTCGAGCGTTGTAGGCCTCGGATAGATCTTTCCAATGAGCTATCATACGCCTAAAACAGAGATCGTATGCCAAAGTTACGACCCCGGGAAGTTGATGCACCAACTTACCCAAACGGGGCCCACATGACTTTTGGCGCTTCATCTCCCAGGGTTAGGTTTTTGGATTTCTAGGACTTTTGGCATTCCCGTTTATTGTAAAAGGGCCTTCAGAGCCTCATTGTAATCATCTTCTTGTGAATGCGAGTAGCCTTCACATCTCTTCTCAGGGATAAGCTGCCACCATTCTAGCGAGTCTTTCACTCTGTATTTTTACAGTCTCTGTACATTTCTCTGATTAATAGAAATCATGTATTACTGTATATCTTTGTTTACGGTTGCATCTCTGATACATTTCTGTTATATTATTGAATATCTGCAATATCTCTGTGCATTTCTTTATTATATCTCCGCTCTCACTTCGTGTCGAAAATAATCCAGATCAATCAATGTTTAATATTCTTTAGCATATAACATATAATGTTGATGATTTCTTACCCTCTAAAATAGATTTCTAGAAACCCCAAAATTAGAACTCATGCAAGTCATGAGTCGCAACACTTGGAAATTTAGAACAACTTCATCTTTCTAAACCATAATAGATGACATGGTAAATAAATGCATTAAGAAACCAAAAATCAATGTCAACAATACAACCTCAAAAAATCACACATGCTCTCCCTGTTCACCTTTGATTGTTTTCGACCCACACAATTTATGTAACAACCCATGGCCGACTTGGCTTGCTTATGAAAAACGAAAATTATATTCAACTCCCAATTCTATTTCACATATACAACACATGAAAAAATATTCCACTCCACCATTCCAGCCAACAACACAACAAAAGTGATTGGACTATGCATAAAGCACACTCTTTCACAAAAAAACAAGAGAAACTAATTGCATTGATCTAAAATATAGAAATTAATAAGGTATCCAATTGGTTAAAAGAAAGATACTAGATGCACAAGATTTCTTACCCACTCACATAGATTTGTAGAAGCCCAAAAATTAGATATCTTGCAAGTCACCAACCGCAACACCTGTAACTTTGGAAGAACATTTCATTCCTAACTTATAGCAAACTATATCATGATAAAACACAAATAATTCAACAATTAATTAGAACAAAATAATTGAATTAAAATTCCTTGTAATCCATAAAATATCTCCCAAAAATTCATGTCATATCTAGTACAAAAAAATCCCTAGAACTATGATGGCCTTAGAACTTTGAGACTCATACATGCACCTGTTCCAACCATCCGCTAAACGTGCATAATTAAATTTTCTATTAAATTCTCACCGTCGCCCACACAATAATATGTTGTTTTGAAGGACCAATCAGAAGACATGAACAAAAATTAAATCGCTCCCAATAAAGTTAAACTTTGGAAAATAGAACTAAACTTTTGGTCAATGCAAAAACGATTGCTATAGTCCCATACCTTTGGCAAGGATTAATAAAGATGGGATTATTTTATGGGTCATATTGCTTTTTCATGAAGGTGTCTATATCATATCAAATTTAATAACTTTAATAAATTAGCATACCTCTAAAGTGGGGAAAGGAAAAACAAAAACTGAATAGTATATATATGTTTACCATGATCATATTTAGTGAGAGAACAAATGATGAAACAAAAATAAGATGGAAAAGTAATGGAGTAATAAATTTTTCCAAGTATATATTAGAAACAAAAGATGCTACAAGTGTACACTTTTTAATTCTAGATATCATCTAGGTATTTGTTACCCATATATCAAATCCCAATTTGTTAATAAAATGAAAAAAATTAGAAGAAAACTTGTATGATTAAATGAGAAAAAAAATAGTTGAAGCAAAGTTTCAAGAGGGGAGGAGGCTCACAATGTCATAAAAGGGAGAAGTTTTCTTAAAACACCAGACTTGATATATTTTCCGAATCAAGGAGAGAACTAGTAGAGGGAAATTGGAGCTCAAGCATTGGTAGGAAAGGCACCATAAAAAATGATGCACCACCATCTCCATGAGTAGATCATTCCTAGGTTTTTTGTAGATCTTATTTTGCACTACACTCGATCTTCTTCCTATATCTATGGATGTAATAGCCCTGAATATTGTAAAATATGAGGCGTGCTGAAATAATTTAATAGCTATTCCCATGCAAATTATGAGGCATGTTGATACTTCTTATGCAAATTATAAAGTCATTTTGTGGCTCTACCCCCATGTAGAATCATGTTTGTATTTCTAAGAAATATTGCAACATATTGGTACTTATTGTGTTCAAGATGTTGATTAGTTCTCCCTAGAGTCAATAAAATGAGATTATTCTATCATTTTAAGATTCACACATGGTCATTTTACCTTCTTTGATTTATTTTAAACTATTTGAATATCCTTTAAAGGCCCTAGTACAATGTTATCTTTTTATAATTGTGAGTGAATGGGCTTTCACCCTCTATGAATCTCACAAATATGTTTTATTATAGATATTTCACTGGTTGGTACTGTCATCTTCTCAAGTAGTCGAAATATATATACTTTGTTTAAACATCGTCTACACAATCTACCATTTGAAATGATTTTTATGTCTCATAGTTATGGAGAAAGATGTTTCAATGGATAAGGAATTTGCATGGTAGGTTCTAGATCTGATTGATCTTATGGGTATTAGGTAAATAATCATTAAATGTTTCTATCATATACACACATAGGCCATAGAATGCATCGAGTATCAATACTTAGGAAGGAAATCCTACTTGCTAGATGCTAATGAGTCTCTCTCTATGGTCGACGTTTGTATGCCAATGAGGCAAGGATGGATTGATTCTCTCTCTATGCATGTGCATATCTAAAGAAAACATTATCTTTCATTCCCTTCACTCCCTTCTATATCGATTAGTTTCCCCCCCATAGCTTTTATTGGCGAAATATTCATGGTATGGGAGCAATGGGAGTCCTTTTTGATAAACATAGGACTATCTATAGAAGCTTGGGTTTGGAACCCTACACCTATTACACATGAGATATCCTTATATAATACACACCAATGAGCTTATATATCACTAGGATTTATGTGGGTCAAACTGAGAAAAGGAATAGGACATGATAAATCTTCAGAGTACATATAATGGCCCATACTAATGACTAAGAAACAACTCCATTAAAACATATGTGCCACATGCCAATGGAAGAGTCCCATGTCCGTCTATTTGGACATGGAATGTGCCACTAAAATTATGTATGATGTCATCAAAGAGAGGCATTCCAATTAAATATTTTCATAGAATCCACTATTTTTCATATAAGTTGTAATGATTCGATATAAAAGAGGTCAAGGTGGCCATGGAACTATATAAAGCAATGCCTCATACCATCTTAAACTAGGCGAGTAAGATTTTTTTCATTGATAGAAACATGGAATTAGGAAAACGAAAGAAGTTATGGGTTCCCTAAGGATTATTTCTATCTTGGATGTGGTGTTGTTTCTTTGAATTTTATCCAACGTTGATAACCATAGGACTTTGAGATCATCCAAGTCTCTTACTCACATGAAATCCTTCTTGAGATGGAGTTTGTAGAGTCAACATTCTCTAGTTGCTAATGTTATGAAGTGTCTCAATTGGGCAAAGGTTGAGAGAGTTTTGGTTGCTCGCTAGAAATTGACTCCATCGCTAACTGGAGTGCCCAAGACCAACAATGTCATGATAATAAATGGAGATAGCACATTTTCTGAAATTTGAGTAATGGAGATGAGTTTTACTTCATATTTTTTGTTTGTTGGTGGTGTGCCACTTGTTATATGTTACATACTATGGCAATGAACCGACTAGAGCCATGGAAAACACCCGAGCCATCTTGTTAGAATGCATAAGGTATAATTACTTGGAAAGGAAATCCTACTTTTTATACCCTAATGAGTCTCTCTCTATGGTCGACTTATGTACTCCAATGAGGCAAGGATGGATTGATTCTCTCTCTATTCATGTGCATCAACACCCAAGACATCTTAGTAGTGATCAATGAGGCATTCAATGTAGCTACAAGAGAGAAAACGATGTCTAGTGTACCTGAATTTGGAGGTGTCAAAATTCATCTCGAAGGAGGAAATCATCTCATCATTAGACCTATACAACTGCCCATAAGTGGAGGAAAAAATGTTTGGTAATGCAATCTTTGTGTTACTGTAAATTACATTGCAGGTATGTCCTAATGAATTACTAATCGATTCCATGCACTGTTTCATGATGGCTCCCTACGGGATTTTAAATATTTCTTAAGGGATCATTAATTTATCAAACTATGGTCAATATTTCTCAAGGGATTATTACTTGATTGAGTTGTGGTCCTCGAATTATGCCAATCTTAGTACAAGTCTCCATGGTGACGATAATGGACATGTTGCGGTGTCATCATCATGCAACGAACAAGTTGTTTGGTCGTGATTGATCTATGTTTTTATAATTTCTTATAATGATACAAAATTAATGCATTTTTTTTTACAATGGCTCCAAAAATAATTAAGGGTGGCAGGGGATAAATTATCTTTGATTCCAAAACACATTAGAGGTTAAAATTTGCAAGGGGTTTTGGCTAAGTGACAAATAGTGTAGTAGAAGTGATGATAATGTATCCTAGAATCAATCTCCTTAAATACCTTATAAAATTCATCATAACTATAATCATCATAATTTTAATCCAAGACGAGCTCCCTCCTTGCCCCCTTTGGAACACAATTACTCAAAATTTCATTTTCTTTTCAACACTTTTGAGACCACATCCTTTTTCGAAGTCAAGCACAAATTCAACTATGAAGAAGAAAAAATGACGAACCATTGTACCACTATTTTAGAAGGAAACTTTTATGTTTGGAACTAAGGGGATGCAAGATCCTCTCTCGCCCCCTATACCATGGTCTTTGAATTTAAATGAAATAAGGTGGTGGGCTTGGTGTCATTCTTGTTACTCATGGAAAGAGAATATCGGTCCCTTGAACCTTTAGTTCTCCTCATTGGTCATGGAAGGGAAGGATAAATGCTCGATAAATGGGCATTCTATGCCATAATTCTTGTTCCTTGAACTCTTCTCACTCGTGTTTAATATGATCTTGTGTGAAGATCTTTTCTCTTGCTATGACACATATAGCTTTGAGTTTGAAAGTGTTTTGTCCCTAACAAGAAATTATTGTAGGTCATATGCATTGGTCAGCATTCCTCATTATATTGGAACTCCATAAACCATCACCTCACTCTTTCCAATACGTCTTTATCCACCTATAGCTCTCTTTACAATTAGTTGAATCTATCCTCTGAGTTTTAGGTAAGTTTACAATGGAACCTTCTAGAACAATGCTTCATTAATTATTATAATTAATATTATTTGTATCTCTTACTAGAATAGCATTGTAGTTTGTTTGTTTGTGTGACAACACAACTATATTATGGAAGCAAAAGAGGACAAAAAGGAAGAGCTTATTGTGAATGCAAAATCCAAATGGATGGTGCCACACAAGATAATTATATTATGCTTAAAAGGATGAAATGCTTGTGGTAGTAATGGAGTTGTAAATCTTATATTATATTTTCACCTTCTAGCACAATGCCTCGTTAACTATGAATATTAGTATGCTTTGTATCTCTTAATGGAAAAGCATTGTGGTTTGTTTGGTTGTGTTACATGGTGCCTATATTATGGAAACAAAAGAATACAAAAAAGAATAGCATCTTGTGAGTAGGTCAATATTAAATCAGGTTATAGTCAGACCAATTTAGAATATGGAAACTATGTCATCTATGGCTCGTAGAATCTATTTATTCATGTATAGCCATGTGGATGTGGAATACGCTAATTAACTTGCATGATGTTGTGAAAGAAGGTGTTCCATTTAAATGTTTTTTACAAAGTCCATGCTTGTTCATATAAGTTGTAATGAGTCGATATAAAAGAGGGAAAGGTGGGCATGAAACTATAGAAATAAGTTCATTACCATCTTAGGCTAGGAGAGAAGGGATTGTATTTCATTGATATCAACCTAGAATTAGGAAGACAAAAGTGTTTATGGGTTCCCCAAGGATTGATTTGATCTTGGATGTAGTGTTGTTTCTTGGAATGTTATATGACATTGATAGTCACGGGACCTTGAGATCATCGGAGTCTCTTGCTCACATGAAATCCTTTGCGAGATGGAGTCTAGAGAGTTGGGATTCTTTGTTTTCCAATGTTCTAAAGCATCTCAATCGGGTGTGTATATAAAACTAATCCTCACACTAAACCAAACAAGAAAGAGAAGACAGATTTAAGCAGAAAACAAATGACAAACACACATAGTAAATAGAGATTTTACCCTAGAAACCCTTAATCGGGAAATTCAACATTCCTTGAGTGTGTTTCTCTCTTGTTGTCTTGTTCATTCATTGAATAAAGAGTTACATGAAAAACCTCGGTATACACCTAAGACACAATCACCATCCTACTCTCTTTATTTTTACAAGAACAACCCTACAACCAATTTGACTTGAATTTACATGACCAAGTTGCTACTAGCAACATCAACATGAGCATGAATCTATTACAATTAAAACATGCCTTATTTATAGGATTTAAAACATGTAAAACCCTAAATCACGACGCCCAAAAATAGTTACAGATCTATGAAAATGATTTGTTGCAATCTCATGAATCTTAGGATTTTGTTACAGTCAACTACCAGTGAGTTACCAGTCGACCTCTAGTTGGTCTTCAGTTAGTTTCCACTCAACCTCTTATCAACCTCCCATTGCTTGAACTTTCAACTTTCGACTTTCCCGGTCAAAAACTTCGACCTTCGACTTGACCATCGACTTGACTTGAATCGTCAGTCAATTCATCACCCAGTCGATCCACCTCGAATAGATAGTCAGATGGCTATTCTTTCAATGCAAAGAATTAACAACCCAACATTATCCCGCTTGTTTTCTTCTTTGTTGATATAGGAGAACCCAAAATTTTGTTCACATACCCAAGGAAGCAATGCCCATTGCTTCTCTACACCAAGATAACTTCACAACACTCATAAACTTGGTCAAAGAGTCTTCTATGATTTCTAAAGTGTCCACCTTCTCCAAAAACACCTTCTTTCTTTCCACCATGTGTTTCACGAAATGGTATTGTACATCAATATGATTCATACTAGAATGGTAAGATGGGTTCTTTTCCAGGAATATTTTTCTTTGACTGTTACAATTTATATTCATAGCTTTCTTCTCAAACCCAATCCCTGAACACAATCGATGCAACCATATTGATTATTTTCTTATGTGAGTTGTTTCCATGTATTCAACTTCTATTGTCAGAAAGGATACAAATTATTGTCGCTTAGTCACCTAGTTGATTTCTCAACTAAACATCTTGAACACATATCCACCAGTCGACCTTCGTCAATATAGATCTTTATCCCAACTGGTGTCGACAAATCCATGTACATTTACTTCCCTACCAGTTTTAGGTTTCCCTTGGTATAATATATCACATTCTTTTGTGTCGTGCAAATACATGAACACTCTCTTGACAATAATCCAGTGCTCTTTTCTAGGTTTCAACATGTATCTTCTCAATACTCCCACTACATGAGAAATATATGGTCGATTGCACACCATTGCATACATCAAACTAACAACGACACTAGCATAGTGAAAATGTTCCATGTCCTCTATTTCTTCCCATGTCTTTGGACATTGTTCAACAGTTAGATTTTCTCCCTCGAGAATTGGTACCTTGACCGGGTTTCAATACCGCATGTTGAAATGATTCAATAATGTTTCAATGCACTTTTTCTAATTTAACCAAATATTTCTAACTTCCCAATCTCTCTTGATCTCCATTCCTTGAATGAAGTTCGCAACGTTGATATCCTTCATGTCGACCACCTTCACCTCCTTTATTACATTCACGTTGTTTCTACCATCAACATGGCGTTGACATACAAAGCTACATATATGAAACGACCACCTTCTTTCTTGGAATATACATAGTGATAAGCCTTGCTTCTCACAAATCTCAAACTAAGGATGCAAGTGTCAATCTTTTGGTACCACATCCTTGGTGATTGATTTAGACCATAAAGATATCTCTTCAATTTGCACACCATCTCTTTCTTTCCCTTTATTTCAAAACCTTCAAGTTGTTTCATGTAGATTTCTTCTTCTAGGTCCCCATGTAGGAATGTTGTCTTCACATCCATTTTCTCTATATCAAGATAAAATGTTGCATCCAAAGACATTGGTACTCTAATGGAAGTTAATTTTTCAATAAGGAAAAAAATATCACTGAACTTGTCGACTCCCTCAACTTGGGAGTACCATTTCACTACTAGTCAAGCTTTGAATTTCTTGACTTGAACTGTTGCATCCAAATTTTTCTTGAACACACACTTTCTACCAATAGGTTTCCTTCCATTAGGTAGCTCTACCAAATCCCATGTCTCATTCTTATGCAAGCATTCCATTTCTTCAACCATGCCATCCTTCTAGAGTTTACCCTATGTCAAGTTGACTTCCTCCCTAGATGACTTGGGCTCATTGTTAGTGGCAGATAACACAAATGTAGAATGAAAATCATGAAAACTACATCTCTTAGCTAGTTTCCTTACTCGTTCGTACCTCCTTACAACTGAATTTGGTTGTTACACCTCTTCATCTGATTCAGTTGAATCATATGAGTCATGTTCTTCAATCCTAAACTCAAACACCAACTTCTCTTGTTCTTTCTTCATTTGAACCTCTTCAAACTTGGAAGTTGCTTTGACTTCCCTGAAAATAACATCTTGAATATGCATTGTTTTCCTCAACAATGGATCTCATAGCTTATATCCTTTCATTTTTTTCTTGTAGTTGATGACAATACACTTGACTACCTTATTTTCCAACTTGTCCTCTTTTCCTTGGGAACATTCACAAATGCATCATAGCCAAATGCTTTGAAATGTGAAAGCGAAGGATTCTTACCAAACCATACCTCATGTGGAGTCGAGTCAACTAGCGTTGATGAAGGATATATATTTACCAAATATTTAGCAGTGTTGACTTCCTCAGCCTAGAATTATTGCGTAATCCCATAACCACTGAGCATGTTCCTTTTCTTATCCATCAACATCCTATTATTCTTTTAGAAACTTTGTTTTTTTGTGGGATGTATGGTTTCATATTTTGGCATGCTATGCCACGTTGCTTACATTATTGCTCAAAATCCTTTCCAAATATTTCACTTCTATTATCAATTCTCAACACCTTGATCTTATTATCTGTCTGGTTTTCCAGAAGAGATTTAAACTCCTTGAATTTCTCAAAAATATCTCATTTCTTCCTTAGGAAATATAACCATGTCTTCCTGGAAAACTCATCTATGAAGGAAACATAATACATAGATCCTCCTTGTGAAGGGAGCGATACAGACTCAAACACGTCAATATGTATCAATTCCAAAATCTATTTTTCCCTTGTAGCTCCAAATGGGAATCTAACCCAATTTTGTTTTCCATATATGCAATGTTCATAGAATTGACTTCTAAATTACAATCGGGAAAACTTTTGACCATACATTTTTTGTGCATATCTTGAAGTATTTTTTTGCCAATGTGTCCCATTCTCTGGTGCCATAACATGGTCGAGTTGACTTGACAAAAAACAATCAATTCGGTTCATATCATCTCAACCTGAGTTGAGTCAAGTTGAGTAGACTTCAGGAAGAAAAACGATGTTGCATCCAATCAAGTCGACATTCCCTAACAACTTGTGTAGGGTTCTAATCTAAACTCCTTTCATTAAGACCATCCCTCCCCTAAACATTTTGCACATATTATTTTGAAATAAAGTGTGTACATATGCATCACTCATTTTGTAGACATATATCATATTTCTTTCCAAACCCAGAATATGTATCACACCTAGAAGGGTCTTGCTCCTCCCATATTGCAGTATCATTCAAACTCTTCCTCGTCCAACAATTTTGGTTGTCGATTCATCGCCCAAGAATACTTCTCCCCCTTCACATGTCTCATATTCATAGGGCCATTCTCTGTGGGGTTTCATATGAAAGGATACACCTAAATTGATAAACCAAACATCATGATCTGATTGTGTACTGGTCAACTCCAGATACACATCGCCTCCTTTATCAAGAATAGTATTTCTCTTAGTCAACTGCTTCTTGTCTGATCCTGGATTGATCTCAGTTTCTCTCCACTTACAGTGTATCCTGTAATGCCAATTTTTACTGCATTTCTATCATCTTCTTATTGAATGAACTGGGGATTTAGATCTACCCTTCGACTTAGAATTTCTACCGTAGAACTTTCCTCTATCTCTGTCGACTGATTGACCTCTCACCATAAAGGCATCCTTGATCAATCCTTCCATGTTATTTCGTCTCATTTCTTCTGACAATAGATATGCAACCACATCTTCAATTTTTAATGTGGTTGAATTACTCTCTATAGCCATGACTAAGATATCCCATGATTCATGCAAAGAACACAACATGTTAATACATTTCTCCTCCTCAGTGATTTTAATATGCAAAAACAATAACTGACTTATTACAATATTGAATGCATTCATGTGTTCTGTCACTGAGTTCCCATCACTTATACTCAGAAGATACAATTTCTTTCGAAGGAACAACTTGTTTACCAGAGATTTTGATTGGTACAAGCTTCCCAACTTGTCCCACAACTTCTTTGAAAAGTATTCACATGAGACACTCACCAACATTGAATATACAAGACAAATTCAAATCGTACTCCTTTCCCTTCTCTCAATTTTCTCCCATTCTTCCCTCAACATACCTGTCAGAATTGTTCTGGGACTCACAATTACCCATCGTTCTTCATCTACAAGGAGATCTTCCATATTAATCTTCCAAAGCTCAAAATTCCTACCATTGAATTTTTCAATCTCTATNTTTTAATGTGGTTGAATTACTCTCTATAGCCATGACTAAGATATCCCATGATTCATGCAAAGAACACAACATGTTAATACATTTCTCCTCCTCAGTGATTTTAATATGCAAAAACAATAACTGACTTATTACAATATTGAATGCATTCATGTGTTCTGTCACTGAGTTCCCATCACTTATACTCAGAAGATACAATTTCTTTCGAAGGAACAACTTGTTTACCAGAGATTTTGATTGGTACAAGCTTCCCAACTTGTCCCACAACTTCTTTGAAAAGTATTCACATGAGACACTCACCAACATTGAATATACAAGACAAATTCAAATCGTACTCCTTTCCCTTCTCTCAATTTTCTCCCATTCTTCCCTCAACATACCTGTCAGAATTGTTCTGGGACTCACAATTACCCATCGTTCTTCATCTACAAGGAGATCTTCCATATTAATCTTCCAAAGCTCAAAATTCCTACCATTGAATTTTTCAATCTCTATCCTCGAACTGCTTTCCATTCTTTCAAGCACAACTTCAAATATCACTGACTTAAAACTCCCATTGGACCTAGGTTTAACTCAGATCCACGATTTGCTTAACCTTTCTCTGAACTCTTTCATGCCAAATGTATCAGAACTGCTCATATATGCTATGATACCACATGTAGAGACAACTAATCCTCACACTAACCCAACTAGGAAAGAGAAGATAGATTTAAGCAAAAAATAAAGGACAAACATACACAATACACATAGATTTTACCCTAGAAACCCTTAATCGGGAAAACCAACATTTATTGAGCATCTTTCTCTCTTGTTGTATTATCACTTCATTGAATATAGAGTTATATGACTAACCTTTGTCTTCACCTAAGACACAATCGTCATCCTACTCTCTTACTTTTCACAAGAACAACCTTGTAGCCAATTTGCCTTGCATCTACATGACCAAGTTGCTATAGCAACATCAACATGAACATCAATCTATTATGATTAAAACACACATTATTTATAGGATTTAAAACACACAAAACCTGAAATCATAGCACCCAAAAACAATTATATATCCACACAAATGATTGGATGCAATCCCACGACTCTCAAGAATCTATTGGAGCACTTAGAAAGCAACACTGTAGAGCACTGCAAATGGAGGCGGTTGCAAAAGGAAGGTGAGCACTAGTGCTTGTGTTAAATGTTGGAAGCACATAATGAAATGCAATAATGAAATTTTGTTTGGTAATTTTTTTTTAATTTACTCTTTCGAGGTGGGCGCTATAGTAAGATTGGTATGCTTGTTTTATTTTACCCTAAAATGGTGTGCCATATGTAGGGACATAGTAGTGTGTTTGTGTATGAGTAACGCACCGTACCATTGTACCACTATAGTAGATGCACATTGTAGGGTTTTTTTAAGAGCACTGTAGAATATTTATGGTTTTTAAATTAATTTTTTTTTGTTGAATAACCAATTGTTTTAACCTATTCCATTGTGTTCGTTATATGTGCACGTTTTGGTTATCATGAAGTGCATTCGTTATATGTACACCTGTGCACGCTTTGGTTATCATGAAGCACCCTGATGCATTTTATTTTTTATAAAATGAAAAATGATGTTTTAGTATTTTATATCAATAGTTGTTATGATGCACTTTATTTTTTAACTACCTACCTCCTTAATATTATTATTATTATTATTTAAAAAAATCATAAACTTCTATTAAAAAAAATATCACATAAATTTTTTTAATATAATTTTTTTTTTTTTTCGATTATATTGTATTGATTTTTTTAACAATTAATTTAAACTCATAAATAAATTTGCTTACAAATTTTAACCCTCGTAAACTTTATTTTTATCACTAAAACATGATGACATTGTTATCATATTATGACTAAACCTAGAAAAAGGAACTCTCATAAACTTGCGTCAAAAGATCAAACAATTTTTCAATTTCATTTTGTTAAATCTTTTCATAATTAATTTGAACTAATATGTCAAATTTACAAAGGATAATATTTAAATTTAAATATCATTTATTTGGATAATATTTAAATTTAAAATTTATTTATTAATCTTTCTGTGAAAATTTTAAATATTCAATGTAAATATCTTTTGTATGTTCAATTTTTAAAGTATAATTATAATTTTTTGAAAAATTTTATGGTGAAATTTAAGGAATATTTTTACATATTTATCGATGATATTTTTAATCAACTTATCTTTGGTATGTTTAATTTATGGAAATTTAAACTATTATATAAAATTAGCTAAATACTCAAAATATTAATAACATTTTCTTAGAAATTTAAAATAAGTATTGATATAAAATTAGTCACATATCCATAAATATTAACAACTCATTAAACTAACTCCTTACAAATTATATATTAAAATTAAATAATATATTTATTAATTAATACTTATCTATTACTTTTAAAGGGGATGGAAAGTTTATTATGGGCTTGAAAACAATTGTAAAATAGTTGATCTTTGGAGTTGGGATAAGAAGAAATTCCTCTTTGAGGCTCTTGTTACACTGTTATTCTTTATGGATGTGAAGTTTGGGGTTGTAGTATCTCTCGTGAATCCTATGTTGGGTATGTGTTATATTCTTTGCACGTGTGTGTGTGGACGCGTCAGATTCAACAACTGCGTCTGACGATCCCTCGTAGTAGTGCTTTGTTTATGTCATGTGCGTCGAGCGCTTTCCTAATGGGGTCCCAGGGGGGAGAAAGTATGCCCCCCCCTGGTTACGCGCAGTGTTCGACAACGGGCATAGCCCCAAATTTTTTTTATTTTTTTTGTGGTTTTTGCTATTTTTAGCAGATTTTGCTATTTTTAGCGGTTTACTAAAATTTATCCCAGTTTTAGGGATTAGGGTTTTCATATCTCCGGAATACCTAAAAACATTGTATATATTGTATAGTGAATGGCGAAATTCAATATAATGAATATAAGAAAGGTTTTCCCAGTTGAGGGTTTCCGATATAAATCTTTGTATACTATGTGAATGAGCCATTGATTAAATTTTGTTTTGCTTAAGAATCTATATGCATTGCTTTACTTCACAGGTTTAAAACTTACATGTGGTATTAGAGCTCGTTTTTGGCTTTAGAGGGACGTCTTTGTTGTTGAGGGTTTGGCTCGGTTTTGATAGATCAAGTTTATCTTGGGTCTATGATAAACCTAGGTTTAGTGGGAGCTTTTGCAGTGGTGATTTGAGTGCAGAAAGAAGAATGGCGAGTTCTTCTAGAATTGAGATAGAGAAGTTCAACGGTAAAAACTTTGAGCTATGGAAGCTGAAGATGGAGGACCTTCTTGTAGACAAAGAACAATGGATCGTTGTGGATCCTGGTGTTACACATAAAAAATACTCACTTTGATAGTGTCACAAATGTCATCATTACAAGGTTCGAAAGTGTCGCTTTTTTCTCACAAGTGTCGCAAGTGTTAAAGAAAGCATACTTCCATGATGCTCATGTCATGCCTGTAAACGACATCAAGAGGACACTTAACACATGTCAAACACTTGTTTTGGAAGAGGAGGAAAGGTTAACTGGGCTTACAAACCTTTTGCCATCTGAGAGCACCTCAAAAACTAAGTTTTGGGGGAGAGCGCTCCCCTATACCTCTTCTGGGAGCGCTGACGCTCCCCCTTACACTGTCTGGGAGCGTTATAAAGCTCCTTTGGCCCTTTTGAGGGAGCGTTGGTGTCTTTAGGAGCGTTGGCTCACTGGCGCCCCCCTTAAGCCTACTGGGGAGCGCTACAACGCTCTGATGGCCCTTTTGAGGGAGCGCTACCTATTTTAGGCAGTAGTTGAGTTGTTGAGATGAATGGGGAAAGGATCTTTTCAGTCTTAGAAGGCAGTTGAGCTTGAATCCCTAGTCTAGCCATGTTCTTAGGGCAGATCCTCAACTGAAGGAGGAAAATCCTGAACTTCCCCAAGGATATATCAAGTGGTTAAAGCCTCTCCAAGGCTATATAAGCAAGCTTTCTAATGGTGAAAGGGGACTGGAAAAAGGAGAATCACACCAAACTTATGATCTTATAAGTGGTGCTGGAACAGAGATAATTTGGTAGTAAGAGACCTATGATCTCATAGGGAGCAATCAGTGAAGCTATCATCATTCAGATCGTGGATCTTTTGAGCAAGGGGTAGACAAGGAGGACTTGACGAAGCTGATGCAATTCATCTACGGCTGTAAGCAATGTTTTCTCCTCATTAATATAATTTGCTTGGCTTGTTTCTTTCTAATTCATGTTCAATCTCACATGAATTTGTCTCTTTAGTAGATAGACCTATTTCGAACTAATCTTGATAGAGTAGGAAGTAGTCGGACTTTGTTTGTCTACAGGGCTTATCGAGGAGCGAAAGATTGGAGCTCAACTCAGAGCGTGCAGGGACAAACACCGGTCAAAGGTACTTCTTTTCTCCTTCCTCCTCACACACTAGTCCACCTAGATATAAAAGGAAGTCAGTGACCATGATAAGCACTTTTTGTCTTAGAGTTAAGAGTCTAGCTCTTTGAGGAGATCTACCTGTCCGTAGGGAGATTTTCCTTCAACAGAAACTGGCGACTCCGCTAGGGAGGAATCAAAACTTTCTTATCTTTGTTTTTCCTCATAGGCCTTGTCTTACCTTTTGTTTTCTTAGACCTTGTTCACCCCTTCATATCTGATTTCACTTGGTGGTTGACTCTTACCCCATCACACTCAGCTTACCTATCAAAATTTGATCAAAATTTTGGGTTTTTAGATCTTTTTGTGAGTTTTTTTAGCCTGGCGCCCCTCTACCCATGTTAGAAGAGCACAAACACTCCATGTAAGTGTTAGAAATATCTTTATAATGCTCTGGTGGCCCTTATACTAGAGCGCCATCCCTTTTTTGCCCAAAATCTCTTCCAAAATTGCAATTTTTGGAGGTCCAAACCCTGTTTTTTCACTTGCTGAGCTGCTTTGTGATTCAATGATCCTTCCTTTGACCTTTGACATTCTTCCTCTTGAGAAGTAAACACATTTTTGTTCATATTTTATGTCCTTCTTCATTATGTTTGAGTTTTTGCTGTTGAGAGCTTGAAATCGATCCCCTGCTTTCTTCTCTCCTATCCGACTGAGCGGGAACTCTAGTGAAGGACATCATAAGTCTGTAACTCTTCTCATTTGGTTCTTTGAGGTCATATGATCCAATATATTTCTCCTTCCTTTTGTGTTTTTGGTTTTATTTCTCTTGTTTGATCACAAAAAAAAGGGTGTGTTGTTTGTGCGAAATCTGCATTTCTTGTCTGAATCTCCTTGATCTGAAAGGGTAGTTGGCAAGAGAAATTTTGTATTGAATTGATCATCATTCGCATGAAAACGACAAAAGTACATCTTAATGATTAGTTTGCATTTATGAAATGTTGTAGCATCATATTGGATATTGATTGAGAACAAAATTGATTGAGGGCATTCCTTATCAAGTGTTTGATAGTGAAAACGACTCTTCCTCTTTCCCTTAAATAGGTATTCATTGAAAAGAAATGATTGCTTATCATATTTCATGCATATTTTTAGAAATTGAGTCATCATTCCATCAGTTTCACTTTCGTAAACCCTCTGAGTAAACAAAAGCCATTAAAATCAACGCTTAACTAAAATTTATCAGACTTTTTATATCTTTGTTAGCAAACCTACATTAGTTTAAGGTGTAGGGCTTTGGAATAGGTTGAAAGGATAACTTTCCAAAGCTGTCGAACAAACTTAGTATCTTGCGGTAGTGAGATTCAAATCCAATTGTCATATTGGCTTGCTGGGTTCCCCTCTCACACAGGGGTTACGCATGAGGTCGCATTCGGGTGAGTTACAGAGATTATCCCTCCGTGGCCCAATTGTTTGTAGTGGTTGGATCGTATATTGGGGGTCACTGGAAGGTATACCCACGATTATGTGTGGGAGCCTTTCAAGCTGATTTCAAACTGGTTATCCTACCCATACATTCCGACTGGACTGTCGACTGTACCCGCCCAGGGGCTGACTACGAGTTGGTGACCTTAGTAGCCATAATCTTTAGGGTCTCA
>SNQJ01S0195121.1:0-17556 GCA_010110895.2 Picea sitchensis | reverse complement strand
TGTATTGTGTGTCTTCTGTGTTTTGTTTCTGCATTTATTTTATTTTATTGCTCCGCGGTCCTGTTTTTCTAACATAAGGTTCATACAAAAACAATAATTTTAGAAAGTGCATTGGGGATTAATAAACATGAATAATTACCCCCTATAACCCCTCTCTTATGGAAACTTATCCCCCATGACTTTGTCTGTCTCCATCTTGAGTCAGCGATACATTTTATTCTTATTATTTTGATATATAATGCTTACATATTACATCATTGGGCTTGCGGCCATACATCGTATATAATTATACATAGCTAAAATGAGAATTTTACAAGTGGCTAGCTAAAATGGATGAAATTGTTTCCAAATCAATGCTTAGTCCATCTTGGTCAAATGGAATCCAAGATACACAAGTTCTAGTTTCATGAACATATACTTGTGTATGTTTGAAAACATTTGAACATATGCTTTTTACCAAGTGTTCCACTATGGATTTGTTTCCTTCACCTCATTGTTCACCTTTCTCTTCTACTTCTTGTTCCTTATGGTGTTTACCCTATGCTTTGTTTAGTGTTTGGTCTTATTTCCTTTTGGCTTGTCTTGGAAACCATATCTTTTCGGTAGGTGTAAGGATGAAACTTGAAAATATTCAATACCACTTGTATCATGGAAGTGAGAAACCCAAAATTCATTCAAGTTCTCCTCACTTCTTCCTTGTGAACTAACATGATTTCCAATTTGGACTTGCACATCGTCTCAAAAAAGTTTAGTGGTGACCAATTCCTCTCTTTATTTTTCGTTGTTGTTGTGTTTTTACTAAGCACTCCCTTGTGGTTTCATTTCCTCCACCTCGATGTGCACCTTCATATTCCTCTTATCATTTTGCATGGTGTTTTCCTTGTGTTTTATTTAGTAATTAGTCTTCTTTCCTCATGGCTTGTCCTCGCAACTACATCTTTTTAGTATGTATATTCTATGCCACTCATCTCATGGAAGTAAGAGACCCAAAAATCATTAAAGGTATCCTCACTTCTTCATTGTGAATAGGCATGCTTGCTAATTTGGGCTTGTAAGTCATCTCAGAAACGTTAAGTGTTGACCAAGACCATTCCTTATTTTTCAATTTTGTTTTCTTTGTACCAATCTCTCCCTTTTGGTTTCGTTCCCTTCATCTCAATGTTAACCTTTGACTTCCTCTTCTCATTCCACATGGTTTTTCTCTTGTGTTTTGTTTAGTGTTTGGTGTTATTTCCATATGGCATGACTTAACAACCCCATGTTTTTTGGTAGGTGTAAAGATGGTGGCTCAAAAATATTCCATGCCACATGCCACTTGTCTCATGGAATTTGGAAACCCTAAATTTGTTCAATGTCTCCTAATTAGTTCCTCCTTGTGCATGCATGGACTTTCCAATTTGGGCTTGCAAGTCATCTTAAAAAATATTAGTGGTGACCAAGACCTCTCCTTATTTTTATTTTTATTTTCCTTTAGCAATCATTCCCTTGTGGTTTTGTTTCCTCCACCTCATTTCTCTCCTTTGTTTTCTAATTTTTCATGGTGTTTTCATATGTTTTCTTTAGTGTTTGGTATTCTTTCCTAGTAAATTGTCTCAACAATCACATATTTTTTGGTAGGTGTAAGGATGGAGGATTTCCAATATTCCATGCCCCTCATCTCATGGAAGAGGGAAACCCCAAATCCATTCAATGTCTCCATACTTCTTCCTTATGTATGAGTGAGGTTGTCAATTTGGCCCTACAAGTCATCTAAAAAAATTCAAGTGGTGATCATTTCCTTTCCTTATTTGTCATTTTTGTTTTGTTTTTCCCAAGTGGTCCCTTTTGGTTTTGTTTCCCCTAAGTGTGTCTTCCTCTTCTCGTTCTGCATGATGTTTTCTTTATGTTTCATTTAGTGTTTGGTATTATTTCTTTGTAGATTGTCTTGGGAACTACATTGTTTTGGTAGATGTGAGGATGATGACTTGAAAATATTCCATGCCACTTGTATCATGGAAGTGGGAAACCAAAAATTTGTTCAAGGTATCCTCACTTACTCCTTGTGCACAAGTGGGCTTGCAATCAATCTTAGAAACATTAAGTGTTGACCAAGTCCTCTACTTATTTGTCATGTTTGTGGACCAAAACCTTTAATTTGTTTATTGTTTTCTCTTCTTGCCTTGTGGCTTGTCTTGAAAACCCCATCTTTTTTTTTGTTGGTTCAAGATTACAACATTACATAATATTTGGTTTTATACTTGAGAAAGAATTGAATGAATATCAATGTATCCTATAGCCAACTTAGAGATTTCCTTATTTTCGATAAATACTTAGCAAGATTTATAGTTTATTTTGTTTTGCAAATGTCCAAGTTATTTATGAGAAATAAATTATAGCGTTGTTGTGTTTCCACAGGTTTGCATTAAAGAAACCTGAGAGACATATCCACCTCCTGTAGGAAAATCACCCCATACTAAGGTATCATGTGTCAAGTTAAATATGCTTTTAAGTTGTTATCTTGTTTTGGATATTTTTCATGTTTCTTATTAATCTAACATATTATAAATGTGTATGTAGGTCCCATCATTATTATTTACTTCACCATGTACATATTTCTCGATTCTATAAAGGGGTTTTGTCACTACCCATCCATACACTATGGATGCACCTATGTACCCTACACAACTCTACCCTACCACAACCTCTTCTTGCATCCACCATTGCATCTATTGTAGTTATATCTATAATGGTTTCATTTATAATTTCTGCAAATACATCCACCCTATCATTACCGGATGAATTATTATCCAACATGAATGAAATGGATTTAAGATATTTTGATTTTTTCTTTTTTTCCAAGTGCAAACTTTTCTTAAATGGAAAAAAATAATTTTTTTTTTACATTTATAGACATGTCATCTCCTCGACCCACAATATATCCAAAATTAGTATACATTTACATTGATTATAAAAGAAAAAAAGTGATTAATGTATGTCGTTAGTCCCCAAAAAAGTGACGAATAAACATGAGGAGCCCATATAGTAAACTGCTAAACTAGCTATGGTTAAACTAGCTAGAGTTTCCTTATCATGTGACTAAGAAATGTTAAGCTGTTTTGAAAGAAAATACTCCAATTATTTTCATGGAATTAACTTTGATAACGTAACAAAATTAATTCAACGAGTTCAATTGCATAGACGAATGTATGCAGTTGTCTTATAAATATTCTAATATGAGGTTTCATAGATATCTATTTATTTATTTTATAAGTAAGATTCTATAAAAAGCTTTTCAAAAAACAAAATTACAACATCAACAATTTAACCCAGACTGTAGTAACTGAATTGCCCCGAGGAGAAGCCAATTCAGCCAACCTAATAGGTCGAGAACCAATGTATCAAGATACCAGTCATAGAACAACATCTAACCACTAAAGTAACATCGTCCCATGGGGGAAACCAATTTACTATTTCATATAAGAATGACATAATTTAAACCAGACAATATAAACCTTAAAGCGACAAGTGTCAAAATAGAATCTAAACATCCAACTGACCATGCAGAGAGACATCTGTGCCAATCAGGTTGTGGGCTTGTAGTGTGGTCACGCATCCCGGGAAGTGGCTTTGAGCATCGGAGCCGTGTCGGGTGTTGCTTCCTCCTCCAGATTCCTTTGCACAGTTGGTACTAGGATCTATTTTTCATTCTCGGATGCATTTGGTTCTGCATATGAGGGGTGGCACGATTCATGCAAGGCTGAGAGCATTTGAAGGAATTGTGTCCCCTTGTTATCCAAGATTTCCAAATGAAAACGAAGGTCATACAAATCCTTTCGCAATTCGAACACCAGGCCTTGTAGAATTCCAAGGCCTTCTTGTATATTTGTGTAGGAGACACAATCTTCGTAGGAGTGAGGTTGTGCCTGTTGATTCCCATGGATGGCACTGGAACCTTCACTCAAATATTGGGCGCAGAAAGCTTGGTTTGGGGATGAATGGATTGGTGAAGGTTCATGGGCCGAATTCGCAGGAGAATTGGGCAGAACAACTGGAGCTGGCTGCGAGGAAGAGGCCAAGTATGAAATTGGCCCTGGGTTGAAACCCAAATAATTTCCCAATATATCAAACCATTCGATATTGCATGCATGGAGAGAGGAGAGGGGCGAGATACCGCCAAGACCATGGCCAGACTACGCCAAGGAGGTTGGTGAGGAGGGTTATGAACTATGGGAGGGTGCAGGCGGGGGATGGAGAGCCAAGTGTGGTCGGTTTGGCTGCCAATTCAAGTCACGTTTGGATTTTCCTTGATGTCTCGGCATGATTGAGGCATGGTGAGGGAAATCAAGCATAGGAAGAAAGATAAGGAAGGAAAGGAGCAGTCGGGTAGAGCGCAGACTGCTGGAGGACTTGGCCAAGTGCGAATGAAGCTGCAAAGATGCTTAGTGAGGTTCAAAGTGAAAAAATGCTAATGGAAGAGAACACACATGAGCAGAGTAAAGACAGATCCATTGAATTGGTCCATTGAGGGGACAGGAGGCCAGATCCAGGTGCACTGGGAGTAATAGCGCTCTGGTTACAATAGATTTTTGTTAAATGCATGGCGATGGAGGGAGGGGAGGGCATGTGCCTATCATGTGGCTGGTGCCATGTTGGTTGTCGCCTGTCCTTTCAATTTGACATCTAGATGACACTATCACCCCATCCGGGGAGCTGTCAATGGCTAGAGCCTTTTCCTTGCATCTCTGGAGAATGGGATGCATCTAGTGGATGCAAGCTTGGCAAAGGAAGTCCAATCCCTCTAATTCAGTTCCAATATTGGCTAGATCGTCTATGACCATATTCACCTTCTGTCTCACATGCGAGGGGATGAGGGCTTGATTGGGTCAGATAAGCATTGGAATTGTTCTGAGTCCATAAGAAATTCACCAGTAGGGAGAGATTTTTTCTGGATCTGTTTTGTTCAGGACTTTTTGGAAGAGATTGAGAATCGCCTTCCACTATTAGTTTATTAAAGTTTTGTTCAAGCACCAATTGTAAACCTCTTGTGAGCCCCCATAGTTTTGTATCATTTTTAGTGGTATGTCCTAAGCTTCCTATGGTGATGAGCAGAATGCTCTCCTGGTGGTTTTGAAATACCACTCTGAAACCTGTTGCGCCCATATTTCCTTTGGAGGCTCCATCGAAATTTAATTTGATAAAATCCTCAAGAGGAGAGGACCAATGAGAGGGTTTGTCCCTGAAGAAGTGATTTTGAGGAGTGGGGGGTGAATTCTTCTTTAAAGTGACATTCCCATTTTTCAAGATGCTTTGTTCTCGAGGTCAACATGTGAGGTTCGCTTCAGTCCAATGTTGCAGGCTAATTGTTTCTAATATGTTGGTGCAGCTTCGGTTCCAACAATGTTTCCAATCTTGCTGAGTGTTCCTGAAGATTCTTTGATTCCTTTCCTTCCAGATTTGCTAGATGATGAAACCGGGGAGTAGCTAGGATATTCGGCTTAAAATGGGCGAATGGAAGGCTGCATCTCTCCACTCTTCGATGGTTGTGCTTATGATTTCTCACTTGCAATCTAAAGTGTGCATGGTAGATGCGCATTGATCCCAAACTTGGGTGTCAAAGGGGCAGATGTTTAGAAAACGGTTCATCGATTTTTCTTCCTTCATGCACAACATGCATATGGATGGCCCAGTGAACCCCATTTTCATGAGATTGTCCCAAGTGAGAATACTACCATGCGCAACCAACCAAAGGAGGATATTGATTTTGGGCCAATGCTTAAGAGACTAGATTTTGTTCCAAACTTTCCTAGGGGGAGGAGATTGAAATTTTCCTTGATGACATAGGCTTCTTTGATCTTGAACGTGCCCCTTGAAGAGTGTCCTCATTGCAAATTGTCCTCTCTTGGAACAATGGGGATTTTCCTAGCGTTGGTCAAGTTGTGCCAGGGTTGTAGATCCACGTGTGCTTCGATGTGCAGGTCCTCTCCTGTGTATTTTCATCAACGCCAAGTGGCATCTGAAGGGGTGTCCTTCCAATAATTTGCCACTTTTGTCATCCCCTCTTGGGTATTTGGGGTGTTGAAGGTGTCAACCTAGGCCTCTTGCACCATAATAGGTAGTTTTTGCCATGAGTCATCCCAGAAGAAGGTTGTTTGACCATTACAGATTTCCCAGAAGGCATGGTTGACCACTAAGATTCGATTATGCCTTAATATCGTCCAAATCAAGGAGCTTGGGGTGTCTCCGTTCCATCTGATGAGATTTATGTCAATTGTGTTGGGTGTGTACTTTCTTATCCACAACTTGGCCCAAAGATCTTTAGTTCTTTTCAGCCATCTCCACCAGATCTTGACGCTCAGGACTTTGTTCATGATTGAGGGGTCTTTTATTCCTAGACCCCCTTGAGCCTTAGGTTTGCAAATATTTTCCCAACTGATCATCGCTAGTTTTTTCCTTGTTTTGAACCCCTACTAGAGAAAGTTCCTTTGCAGGGTTCTGATAGCATTGAGAACAAAGTTTGGAGCTGCAAGGGCTGAGAGTGTGTATATTGGCAAGGCCTGTAGCACGGACTTGAGAAGGGTGAGGTGGCTGGGGAGATTGCAAGCATGGTAGGTCCAAGAGGAGAGAGTTTTTGAAAAGGAGGTGAGGAGACTTTCCCATGAGTTATTTCTGAGGGATTTCTCAAGGAGGGGGATACCTAGATATTTGGATAGAAGGGAGCTTCGAGTGAAACCCAAGATTTCTTTAAAGTGGATTTGAATCAGTAGCGGGGTGTTGAAGAAGAAGAGAATGTCTTCTTTGAATGGTAGACTTGTGGGAGAACTTGGTGTTTCGATCGCCCTCCTTTAGCCATTGGATGCGGGACTTTTGCCTCCATAAAATCTCTTCTTGGGATTTTCTTTCCTCCAACTTTTGGCTTATTATTGTTTCCTGAGTTTTCAGATCCTCCGAGATGCCCTGATCATGGATTTGTCTTTGTATGATGCCCATTTGTTCTATTAGGTGTTTTTGGGCTTCAAAGATATTGTTGAAGGACAATAAGGTTTGTTTATTCCATGCCTTGAGCTTCTGCTTGAAATTTTTGAGTTTTTGATGGAATCTATACATCTTGGAACCATGTGGAACGAACACATCCAACCACAAAGTGTGGGGGTTTTGTTGAAAGTCTGAGTGATTGATCCAAAACTGCTCCAACCTAAAGCGTCTTCGTCCTGGAGTGGCAAGTATGTCAAGCCAGAGTTGGATGGGAAAATGATCCGATCCATGTACATCGAGAATGCACCCTTCTAGTTCTCTTCCTTCCATCATGAGAGAGTCAGAAAGAACAAAGTGGTCAAGTCGACAAGCTATCTGATGAGTGTCAGTTCTTCGATTCATGCAGGTAAAGATGCCATTTGGAGTGTCTATGTCAATGAGGCCTAATTTGTCGATTAGGCCATGAAAGTTCCCAAACTCCACTTCAAGTCAGCGCGTTCCTCCTATTTTCTAGTCTAGATTGCATATCATACTGAAGTCCCCTCCGAGAATCTATCTATTCCCTATAGTTACGAGGGATAATCCCTCAAGATTCCTTAAGAAGACAGTTTTGACCCTTGGTATTGTTGGCCCGTAGATGTTTATTATGTAATTGGGCTTGTTGGAGATGATGAGTTGGTAAGTGGTAGAGATTAAACATCTGGTTGTGAAAACATTTTTCGAGGTGACTGAGATTGGGTTCCAAAGAAGAGCCAAGCCCCTTGTTTCACCCGTAGCATCAGTGTAGATACATTTTCCTTGCTTCCAACATCTACATAGAATATTTCCCATCTCTCCAGTGGCACATTTTGTTTCTTGCAGCATCATTATGACTGGTTTCTCCGCTATGATAATCTCATGTAGTAGCTTCTACTTACTATGAATGTTGAGTCCCCTTATATTCCAAGAGATGATCTTCATCATGAGGATAGGGAGGGGAGGGGGGGAAATTTGTCATATATGAGATGGATCTAACTAGAGTTGACCATAAAGTGTCCTAATCTCTTGGATGAGCTTGTGGGTTGATTTTCGTCCTCTTTTCTTTTCATCTTTCTGAGATTTGTGTTGTTCTTTTTGTGGGTTTTCTTGTATACCCAAACCTGAGCTGGATCTAGCAATGGATCCTACTATGGAGTTGAGGAATACCCTATGGAATTTTCTCAACTGGTCTGGAGGGATTGTATACAACTTCTGGTGCCGATATGCTTGTTCCAAATGCTTTAAGTCCACTCCCGCCAGATCTTCCTCATCTAAATCCATTTTTGCATCCCCATCTTCTATCTCTGAGGATTCTATGGCTGTGGAGTTGGAGCTAGGTGGAGGAGTGGTTTGGGCCATACCTGGCGTGCCCAAAAATTTCCCTTTCTCTAGGTTTTGATGCGTTTTCTCTGTAGGAAGGACCTATGTGGCGTCCATGTTCTCTAGAAGTTGTTGTAAAGCCTCAAATTGGTTGTTGGAGGTCAGTTCCTTGGTGGTTGGGCCTGATAGTGTTCTTCCTCCTTGTCTGCATCTCCCTGCTCCCGAGATGAAGCCATCTTTGTTTTTGCTGGCTTCTGGGTTTTCATCTCTGCTTGTTGTATTGAGTAGGTATTCCCTGAAGAGGTACCCATGCTCATGATATTTTTTGCATCTAAATGACATGTGTTCATAGTCAATGGTTTTCAATGAGTCCTCATCATGATATTCTAGAGAAATGGATCCTGGTAGCAATTTTGAGATGTTCAGGTATACATAGATGCGCACGTAGGAAGTATATCTTTGTTGCTTCGTGGCCTTCGAGGATTTAACATAAACTCCAATGGTATTGCCGATGCCGCCCAGTACCTCTTCCAACCAAAAATCCTGTGGCATGGAGTACAGTCTTATCCATACTGGGGCATGCACAAAGTCCTCCATTTCAGGGATAAATTTCTCCATCCAGAATCTCAAGAAAAGTCCCATCAAGTTGAAGAAATAAGGCCCTCCATCGAAAATGTGATTCCTGTCCTCTAGATTATGCAAGATTATAGTGAAGAATCCTTTGGATCCGAGCTGGAGATCGTAATTTACTTTAGGCTTCCACCATTATTGTATCCATTTTATCATCTCGCATTCAGAGGGCTAAAGCCCTAGGAATTTCCTTAGTAGGGCGTAGTCTCTCATGTATTGCTTCTGTTCCTAGATCTTGGGTGTGCTTATGATGTACTTTGGGGCCTGTAGCACTTGGGAAATGCATTTCCCAGGTATCCATGGACATGCAATGCTTGTTGGTGTTTTCCCTAAATCTATGTCCAGTTCCTTGTCCGTGAATGTTCTCTCAAAGAGGAGCTACGAGTGAAGATATGGAGGGGGTTCAAAAGTTGGGTGCCTGGAACCCCTCCAATGTTTCCATGCACCTTCGCTTCACTGTAGGAGGTGCTTCGCGGCCCTTCTTCGCTGGGAATCATAGAGCCACTACAGGGGCGACCAAGTCCACCAGAGCTGAAGCAACCCTAACCCTAGCACACGGTCTTTGTTAAAACTAATAAAATATATGTTTCATAGCAATCTATTAATTAGTCATGCAAAAGTAGTTTCACATAAATAATATTGCAGAATATCTAAAATTTTTAAGAAGCTATATTTTTTGAAGGGTCAGAGAGTAAGTAGAGATTTGTCCACGAG
This sequence comes from Picea sitchensis, assembly GCA_010110895.2. Lineage (NCBI taxonomy): Eukaryota > Viridiplantae > Streptophyta > Pinopsida > Pinales > Pinaceae > Picea > Picea sitchensis. The sequence goes on along the minus strand of SNQJ01S0195121.1, from coordinate 7,923 downwards.
TCTATTCCAGAGACGCTTTATCTTAGAACTTTGATCCATATACTATAACAACCAAGACATAAGTAAATTCCAACAATCACGTGAATTATGCTGCATATATGAGGAATGTTTTCCATGTTAAAATGTTGAAAGTTTGTCTGCTACAACTCTAACTTCCCTATACAACTATGACTTCCCTTCACGAGATATAGTTACAAGCTATACAGTCTTCATAATCCCTTGCAAAGATCAAATGTCACACGCAGTTATCAATCCTCTTGCCTTAGAAAAATTGTCGTCAAATAGCATGCCTGGGCATATAAAATCTCTATTCATATAATCTTGCAATTGGCTCACATTCCAGGGATCTTCGTACAATGAAATCAAGTGCTGATGGTTTTCACAGTCATACTTGAAGTGGCAATTTTCAACAAGGGATTTAAGATCTGGGTTTTCCAACAAACTCACGGATGTTTCATTCCGAGATAAACATACTTCTCCCTTCATGTCTGAAGTGGGGCTTGGAGGAATGTTGAGTTTGTTGTCTGAAACATTCAGCAGATAAGAAAGATCAACCCTCGTGTCAGAATCTAGGGTTTGGCCTTCATGGTCTCTACAAATATCATATGTCGTCGCATTATCCCCAGAGTTGGAGGGTGGATAAGAAGTGAAACATGTGGCAACAATCTCTTCCTCTAGGATTCTCGTGACTCCGCTTATGAGTTTCTCATTGGGAGGATGTTCCTCTTCTTCTTTGTCTTCTATGGTTAGATCAAGAAATCAATCCATTTCTTCGTCGTTTAAGCGTTTCGGCTCACGGACATCAATGGAGTCTGGAAAAGCCACAGGCTTATGGCCATGTTTTTCAGGCATCTGAGAGTTCATGATTGAGATGTGGCCTGGAGATTCAAATAGTGAACACAGCGGTGGTGTAAGACGAGAGGAGAGAAGGATAATAGTTCGGTTGCAGGGAATAACTATTCTTCCTTCTGAGAAGGGCATCAGATAGCAGAAGATAACCAGATTGACTATATAGCTTCTGGTACAAACAAGTCAAGACGTGGGACCTTGGAAGCCTTACATGTAAAAGTATGTTGCATTTGGCAGAACTTGAAAGAGTCTGCCTGTGAAAGAATACATTACCGATAGTGGGCATCTGTCCCATATGCCAACTATCCTTTTTAAATATTAGTGGCACGTCTTCTTCATGGCCTAGGTGTCAATCTTTCAATCCATCATTAAGGAAATACTTTATCGATGACAATTTCCACTCATAGGGATCGGGGCCGATCAAAGATTTATCCCGTGTTTTTTTGAAACTGGATTCGACCCTCAAGTGGAACATGGTTGGGTTTAGGACTGTGCGTGACCATTAATTTTAAAAGGGTGTTTTCTAAAAGGCCTTTTCTAACTGTTTTATGAAATATTTTTTTGGCTGGAATATGGTGACATAAATTTGAATGAAATCACTATGTTTTTATTGTTTAAAATTCATTTTTGAATAAAAATAAAATTCAACTATTTTTTATTGTTTAAAATTCATTTTTGAATGTGAATATATATATATATATATATATATATATAGAGAGAGAGAGAGAGATAACAAAGGAAAGATTATAAGAAATAACCATATACATGATTGGAAACACAACTTTAATGACCATAGAAGTGCACATTGTAAAACCTCACATACTTATTTCATTGGAAATCCCATAAGATTTACATACATTCTGAAAATAAAGTAGAAACATTTTAAATGCAATCCATATATTGATAACAAAGGAAAATTGAAAATGAGATATTTTGTTTATTATTTAATATTTAGAGTGCAAATGTTTCCCTCAAAGCAATAGAATTGAAAATGAGATATTTTAATTATTAATTAATATTTAGAATGCAAATATTTCCCCAAAATCAATAAAGGAAATGACCAAGATCTAAGAGCTATGTTTTCTCTATAACTTAGAATAATGATTATTATGAAAAATATATTAACTAACCTAATAATATATTAACTAACTTGTGTTTTGACATGATTCGATGTTTGTCTAAATTAAACATTTTCAATTCTCTTAGAACTTGACCCAAAAACTTTTTAAAAATTGCAAAAACATAAAAACAATTTTATATCTCAAGAATTTGATGTGGATTTCTCTTAACGTATAATACATTTAAAACTAAAACCAATTTACTAAATAATGTATCTTTCATACCTTCCTCTAATATATACACATATGCTATATCCAATTGAAAATAAAACATATTTCAATAATAACATCTAATATATAATATAACTGAGTAACATAACATGTACATTTCATATTTCATATAGAATTAACAAAACATTTTCCATTGGACTTTTCCTTCAAGTTTGTTGAAGTCCTTGTAAGTTCACAATACTTAGTTCATAGGTTTAGGGTTTAGGGTTTAGAGTTTAGTTTGCTGAAGTCCTTGTAAATTCAAATTGTGTTTCTAAATGTTAGCAAGTGCCCAAGTTTGAAATTACACATGAACCATGGCGAACCATGGCGAACCAGGTGAACTAGACATCCTTAGATCCAGGTATCCTTTGAATCGGAGCGGACGATCTAGGGAACCTTTGGGTTGATACTAGGTAACAGACTGAAACGTATTCCTCCTCACTCTCCTTTGTTGCTCCCCGACTGATTTCGTCCTCTCTCCTCGCCTGTTGTAAGTCGTTTTCTTGACTGTGTTGTTTTGTCTTACATCAAACCTTAAACTCCCTCTTATTTTCCTATATGTCTTCTTGTTCTGATAGAGACTGCTCCTCTGTCTTGGATTGATCTCCACTAATTTGGTCTGACTTCCTGGTCTCTATAGATGCCTGCCCCAACCTTTTGAAAAACCTCCGCACTGACCAGCCTTATCCTAACCTCTGCGACCAGGTGGGCCTATAGCGGTCCCCAGATCTATTTCAAAATGGACTCACTGACCAACGCACTATTGAATACATCTGACGAACTCGTATGGAATCATGTTGGTTTCTTTGAGCATGTGGACTCTCTAGAAAGAAGCAATACGACCCTCCCCCCCAAACCTGTTCCCTCTACCTCTGTTACTCCATCTGTCTCAGGCCCTCCCCCACCAACAAATGCTCTTCTCCTGAGACCATCTCCTCCTAGCTCTGATAGAACACTCCCAAAACTCTCAAATTGCTTCTCTATACCAGTTATCCAAAAACTCCCTCCTTCTTCTCTCTGAGTGGCTCCCTCTGGTCGCAAGGCTTGGAAGTCTAACAGGAAAACCAAGCGCTTGATTTTGGGCGACAGAGTGGGCCTTGAAAATCTCTGTAATATGTCTATTTGTGCCCTGGTAGGTCACATCTCTTATAAATCTCTGAACCCAGAACCTCTTGAGGACTGGCTAAAGACTGAATGGGTTCCACTCCTAGGCTATTGCCCGGAAGTCTTGTATCTTAAAAAAGGATGGCTCGGCTTCCTCTGCAGAACCCCTAAAGATGCCTCTCTGTTATTATCCTCTTCTTGGGTCTTTGGGGGAAGAATCCTCATGCTTAAGAGATGGCTAATGGCTTTCAACCCGGACACTGACTACTTTCAGTTCAGACATATTTGGGTGCTGCTCCCGGGGCTGCCTCTTCATTTTTGGAATAAAGAAGCTATCAGAGCTATAGGTGACTATTTGGGGAAGTTCATTTCTTTCGACTCTGCTTCTCTTACGGGCTCCTCTAGGAAGATGGACAGGGTACTGGTTGAGATTGACATAATTGTTGGACTGCCAGAAAATCTGGAGATCGAATGGAGAGGTCAGAAGTCTCTACAGACCCTGGATTATCTCAGCATTCCTTTCCGCTGCAACAATTGTCGAGAAACTGGTCATCTCCGCCGAACCTGTCCGGGTAAGTCCTGGTCCTTTCCTTCTGAAGAAGACGACCTTCATCTTAACCCTCCAGATTATTTGGCCACTGACCCTTCTCTAGAGTTCCCGGCTCCACCCACTAACCCACCTTCCCCTCCCTTACATGGCCAGCATGTTTCCCTATCGACTAAAATTTCTTATCTCTTTCATTCTCTCTTTAACTCTCTCACTGCAGCTGAAAGGGAAACCATTAACCGCTCACACTGGCTCTCTAACCCTCTTACTTCTTCCCACTCTCCTAATTCAGAGAAGACATAGACTTCCTCCTCACCTAACACTTCGCTCGACTCCCTCCCTCATCCAACCTACGAATCCACTCTCCCATCTACCCATCTTCCCTCTCCGCAACCTTCTACATCTCCTCAGTCGGCCGCTCAGCCCATTTCCCTTACTCCTTACACTAAACCGTTAGACTCTCAAGCAACACGTCCAGGTTTTAGTCAACCAATTGGAAGCGAGGTAACCACTCTCCCACGTACCCACCTTTCCCCTCTGCAACCTCCTACTTCGCCTCACCCTGCCGATCAGCCCAGTTCTCCTAACCCTTTCTATGAATCGATAGTTTCACAAGATTTACCTCCGGGCTTTAGTCAGCCGTTTGAAACTGAGGATTCAATGATGGCAGTGTTGAACTTCGCGTCTCCTCCTTTCTTGCCAGACCCCGCAACACAACTACAAATCTTCCGGGGAAACGAACTCATCCCTTCTTCATCGGCGACAGGTGCTTCATCTACTCAGGAATCATCTAAAGATCCAAAATCGTTTGCTTGGTCGCGAGGCTTGGGTGTTGAACTTTCCCCTCTACAAACAAGGAGTTCCAGAAAAAAGAAGGAAGTTCAAAACTCCCTACAGTCAAAACCTATCGGCCCTGCACAGAATGGAAAGGCCCTTAGAGCATTGAAGGCCATAGCTCGTTCTAAATGATTGTTCTCTCTCTCAATTTGCGAGGAATCGGAGGATTACACAAGACAGCCTCCTTCCGTAAACTGCTCGAAAACACTAATCCAAATGTCATCCTCCTCCAAGAGACTCTCTCTTCCGAACAAAAATCCAGAGCGTTCCTTCACTTCTTTCGCTCTTCTTTGGTTTCAACAGCCGTTAATGCCATCGGCAACTCTGGTGGCTTGTTAGTGGCTTGGGATCCAGGTTTCTTTGACCTGGTACCCTTCCTTACCTGCGGTGGCTTACTGTTGACTGGACGCTGCTTAGCTACCAACCAAGAAATTGCGTTCTTAAACGTATATGGTCCTTGTCAAAACAGGTTGCAGTTCCGGTCGCTTCTTGCAAACAGTGGTATTCTGACCATCCCCAACCTCATTCTAGGAGGTGATTTAAATATCATGCTCTCTGCTGATGAACATTGGGGAGGAGATTACTCATCAGGTCCTGGAGAAGCTTTTTACAGAGACCTCTTCTTGTCCAAGAATCTCATCGATGTATTGCCGATTAAAATTGTTCCCACTTGGCGAAATGGGCATTCTAGGATCGAGGCCATAGCCAGGCGACTTGATCATTTCTTAATCTCTGAAACCTTCTTGACTTCCTCAGCCTTCCCTTCCTCGTGGGTTGAGTATCCCTTTTTCTATGACCACACCCCCATCCTCCTAAAGTTGAACCTCCCTCTCCAGATCTTCACTTCCCCCTTTAAGTTCAATCACCACTAGATTTCTTTTGATGATTATTCTGATCTGGTTCATTTGACTTGGATAGATCCCCGCTTCCAATCTGAAAGTAACCCACATTTGCGCATTCATTGGAAACTAAAGGTGTTAAAAGCTCGCTCAAAGCGTTGGTGTATTTTAAAGAAGCGTGCATAGGCGGCCCTCCTCAAAAACCTAGAATCAGAGATTAATAAGTTTATTCTCCTTTCAACCTCAGCAGCAATGACGTTGGAGGAGTATGATTCCTTAAAATATCTTGAGAGACACAGAGAACACATTCTGAGGGAAGAGGAAAAGGCTTGGCAACTCCGCAGTCGAGCGACCTGGCTTCAATGGGGAGATTCTAATACAAATTTTTTTCATAATTTGTCAAGTTATAATAAGAGCAAAAAACAAATATGGTCCATTCAAAGCCATCGTGATGAGACCGTTCATGGCCAAGAGGCCATCAACGCTGAGGTGACCACTTATTTTGAGCAGCTGTACAAAGTCGAAAGGAATCCATCTCTTCATGAGAAAATTACTACAGCAAGTCTTTACCCAAAACTGGTTTCTGTCTCTGAAGCTTCTGATCTCTTTAAACAAGTCACCCTTCCAGAGCTAAAGGACATTTTGTTACACTTCAAAAAGGAAAGAAGTCCAGGGCCCGATGGCTGGACGATAGAGTTGTTCTTCCACTTCTTTGATCTTGTTGGATCGGATCTTCTACAGATGGTTGAAGACACTCGCATCAAAGGCAAGATCTCAAATTGTATTAATTCCACCTTCCTGGCATTGATTCCCAAAGAAAACAATGCAGTCTCTTTCAATGATTACAGACCAATTTCACTGTGCAACCTTATCTACAAATTGGTGTCAAAAGTCATCTCAAACCATATGAAGCCATTTCTGGAAAAAAGTCTGTCAGCTGAACAGCTTGGATTTTTAAAGGGTAGGAGAATACAAGATGCCATAGGAGCTGCCGATGAGTGAATCCACTCCATAAAACAGAAAAACCTAAAGGATTTGATCATGAAAATTGACCTAAAAAAGGCTTTTGACAACATTGATTGGGATAATTTGAGACTAATCCTACACTCAGTGGGATTTGGAGTCAAGTTCACTGATTGGGTTCTGGCTTGTGTCACAAGTGCAAATTTTGTGGTGCTCATTAATGGGGAGGCAACTAATTTCTTCAAAAGTGAAAGGGGGCTCCGACAGGGATGCCCACTCTCTCCTTATCTCTTTTTACTCTTTATGGAAAGCCTTAGCCTTCTCCTTTCAAAGGCCATCTCCGAACACAAAATCTCTGGTTTAAAAGTTTCAAAACTCACTAAGATTGTTCATCTCATGTTCGTCGACGACATTCTCCTGATGTCCAAAGATGACCGTACAGAGTGGCTTGTTATTTTATATGTTCTTCAAGTCTTCTGCTCCGTTTCAGGACTGTCCATCAACTCTTTAAAATCCTCGGTTCATTATTGGGGAGTATCGGAAGCTGAGCTCTCACTTCTCAAGAGCTCCATCCCCTTCTCTTTTCTAGATTTAAAAGAGGGACTCAGATATCTGGGTTATAGGCTAAAGCCGAGAGCCTCCACCTCTGCAGATTGGAGCTGGCTTGTGGCTATGTTCGAAAGAAAGATTGGATTTTGGTGTAATAAGTGGTTGTCCTTGGGGGGGTGATACATTTTAGTAAAGTCGGTGCTTGAGGGGCTTTCTGTCTACTGGATGACTCTTGAGCGTATCCCAAACAAAATCATTATTTTTCTCTGAAGGTTCTCTTTCAACTTCCTTTGGAATGATCTTGTTGGTAAGCGAAGTTTTCACTTTTGTAGCTGGGAGTCCCTCTCAAAACCCCGAAAGGAAGGGGGTTGGGGGCTAAAGAACCTTTCAGTTTTCAACACGGCTCTCCTGGCCTTCTCTTTCTGGAGAGCAGTTACCCATAACGGTATTTGGCACCGGGTCATTTCAGACAAATACCTTGATTCCCTTCCTCTCCTCCTTTGGTTATGAAAGCCCTCTCTCGAGCTGAGAAGGGCCTCTCCCTTTCGGAAGGGTCTGACCAATGCCTCACCTGTGGTTTTACAATGGCTTCGTTGGAAGCCTGGTTCAGGTTCTGAAATTCTAATCGGCAGAGATAAAATCCTTGGGTTGGAGAACCTCTCCATTCTCTCGCCCCCCCTCAAATCTCATCTCTCAATTTCTAATCTCAGGTTCCTGGCGCAGATAAAAGTGGCATCTTTTGTTACAGGTATGAACTAACTGAGAGGGGGGGGGTGAATCAGTTAGTGTATATTATTAACCATTTACTCTCATTTTCAACTTTGAATTATTAATCTTAGTGGCAGTGAGTCTTTACTGTGAAATCCAGAGTTATAAACATAAAGCAGATAGTATAAAGAACAAC